>SJYQ01043038.1:21328-34620 GCA_006410935.1 Redunca redunca
TACCACTGTAGAATGTTGGGTGTAGAATGTAGAAAACTATTTTGTGTAAATAAGCAAATATAAGGACCTATATTTATATTTACATAAATAAATTATTAAATTAAAATGCAAAGACATTACTTTGCCTGCAAAGGTCTGTATAGTCAAAGCTATGGTTTTTCCAGTAGTCATGTATGGATGTGAGAATTGGACCATAAAGCAGGCTGAGCGCCAAAAACTTGATGCTTTTAAACTGTGGTGTAGGAGAAGACTCTTGAGAGTCCCTTGGACTGTAAGGAGATCAAACCTAAAGGAAATCAATCAGTCAGTCCTAAAGGAAATCAACCTTTTCATTGGAAGGACTGATGCTGAAGCCGAACTTCCAGTACTTTGGCCATCTGATATGAAGGGCAGACTCATTGGAAAAGACCCTGATACTGGGAAAGATGGAAGGCGGGAGGAGAAGGGGACGACAGAGGATGAGATAGTTGGATGGTAGCACTGACACAATGAACATGAGTTTGAGTAGGCTCCAGGAGCTGGTGAAGGACAGGGAAGCCTGGCATGCTGCAAATCCATGCGGTCACAAAGAGTCGGACTTGACTGAGTGACTGAGTAACAACAAAGAAATTATTGAAAAATCCACAAGAAACCAGTAACGGTAGAAGGTAGGGTGGTACCTGGCCAGGTAAACTTAAAGGAGAATTCTCATAATACGGATTTTGAAACTTGTTTTGGATTTTTTGGCTGTGCTGCGGCTTCGTTGCTGTGCGTGGGCTTTCTCCAGCCACGGTGAGTGGGGCTCCTCTCCGGCTGCGGTGCATGGGCTTCTCATTGTGGCGGCTTTTCCTGTTGCAGAGCGTGGGCTCTGGGCACACTGGCTTCAGGAACAGCAGCTCACGGGCTCTGGAGTGTGGGCCCCGTAGCTGCGGTGCGTGGGCTTTGTTGCTCCATAGCATGCGGAATTTTCCTGGACCAGGGATTGAATCCGCGTCCCCTGCATTGATTGGCAGGTGGCTTCTTATCCTCTGTTCCATCAAGGAAGTCCTTTGTAATATACATTTTTTGCATACTTTGAGTTTTGAAATGTGTATGTATTACACAAATTAAGGACACACTTTCACTGGTGCTTGACTGTAGAACTGAATGAAGCAGAGTCCCTCTGTAACTGGCTCCTGTGTTTCCCCATCAATCCAGTACCAGGAGTTTAGTAAACACTTGGATAGGACAGACCAGGAGCTCGGGTAGGACCCCCTCCCTGGACCGTGGGGCAAGGAGACAGCTCTGCTCACCTATATTATCTGGGGCTCAGATTCCTTCTGTCTTGTTGGTCATCATGACCATGAATCAGCTTGTGTGATGGGGGAAAGAGAGAGGAAGTGGAGTGTAGGCAGTTTGCTTTTGAGGAAGTGATGTGAAACTCACACACATCACATCTTCCCAAGTCATTGCAAGCAATGGGTCAGCGGTCACCCCTGGCTGCAAAAGAGGCTGGGAAATGCGGTCTTTACCTGGGCAGCCAGACTAGGGTAGGGGTTCTGTGATTAAAAGAAAGAAGGGGGAAAAGAGACTGGTGGATAGTTAGTGGCTTTGGCCATAAGGGCTTTTATTAAAAAAGGATGGCTAGAAATGACTGACTATACAGGATTATTTTGCCATCTTTTATTTTATCCAAACCCTTTGGCCAAAACTCTTTTACTGTGGGAGCAAGTATTTGAAGTTTTCTTCAGAGCCCTGCATTCTCTCTGCTCTGAGCTTTTCTTATTTTTATATATTCCTGACTGTGTCTTTCATGGTCAAGATGTTCTTCAAGATTCTGGTGACTCTTGTCTCCTAGTTCATATTTAAACCAGAAAAAGCTGATCATAGGTTTTGTGTCTTTTAACAAAATTGTGATATAATTCACGTGCTACACAATTTATCCCTTTAAAGTGTTCAGTTCAGTTGCTCGTACATTTACAAGGTTGTGCAGCCATCACCCCTCTCTGATTCCAGGATATTTTCATAATCCCAAAGAGAAGCCCTGGACCCATTAGAGTCGCTTTCCACTCCACCCTCCTCAGCCTCTGGCAACCACAATATACCCTCTGTCTCTCTAGAGTCACTTATTCTCCGCATTTTATCTAAATAGACTCACATAATATGTAACTTTTTGTGTCTGGCTTCTTTCAGTTAGCAAAATGTTTTCAAGTTTCATCTCTGTTGCTGCATGCATCAGCGCTTCATTTTCTGGTAAGCTGAACAGTATTCCATTGTAGGGATATGTGACATCCTGTTTGTCTGATCATCAGTTGATGCACTTTGTATCTCTTTAAAGAGATTTTTTTTTCAAAAGTTTTTTCTTTTCATTCCTTGTTCAACCTGTATCTAATGTGAGAACTTGAGGCTTCCTGTTCCGGAGCCTTTTGGGGTTCTGTAGAGCAAAATGTAGGTCCCCCGAGCCCATCCTTTAGATCCGAGTTTGCCTTGCTTCCTCTCTGCTGGGTCGTTTACATTTCTCTATGTACTTGAGCTTTTCTATATAGGAGTTAGGCTTACAGATGTTTCCTGGTTTATTGAAGATAGAGTTTGTATGTGTTTCTTTTTTGGTCCTTGGTTGATTTCTAAGAAGAAAATCTTTGTTCTTCCATCTTGAAACTGGAAGTCCGCCTATGGGTGTGTAGCTTCGTCAAAAGTACAGAACATGTTGGGACTTTCCTCGTGGTCAGGTGGTAAAGAATTTGCCTTTTTCAGTGTAGGGGATGTGGGTTCCATCCCATGGAACTAAGATCCCACATGCTGCGGGGCAACTAGAGAGCTTCCATGCCGCAATGAAGACCCAGCACAGTCGAAATAAAAAATAAAAAATTTTTAAATCCCAAATAAAATATTTATAAAAGAGGAAGTACAGAATGTGGGTCAGATGGTTAAGTGCTAGTCATTCATTATATCAGTTCATTCAATCAACACCAGGATCATCTTCTATCTCTGGGCACTGGGGAATTGAAATACGAGGGGGATGCATCCCTACCCTCAAGGAACCCATGCGATGAGGAGAGACCTAGATCAGTAACCACACAATTGCAGTGCAGAGTAAGCCTGAGATGGAAGGGCGGAGGAGGAGTGCACTGAGGGAGAAGCACTTAGCCCAGACTCGGAATGAAGATTTAACTTTCCAGGATACTCCACACATTCAGAAGAATCCTGACGAGACAACAACCCTATGTTGTGTTCCTCCCGCTGCCCATTAACGTCTTCCTCTGGTGGAGATGGCACCCCGCGTGGTCCCAGCTCCCTGCAGCCTTCGGAGATAAAGATACTTAAAAGGCCAGCTCTGCTTCTGTGAGCAGTCGGCCCAGAGCCTGGTTCTCCCCTGAGTGCAGGGGGGACATGGTGCCAGTGATGAACGCTGGTGGAGGGGGCTCCAGGCAGGCCTGGCCACCATGGCGTGCGGCCCTATGGACAGAAATGTGTTTGCCTGGCTTATTCTCAGTGCTCGGGCGTGCTAGAGAAGGAAGGTTGCGGCCCAGAAGTCCCTAGAACAGAAACCAGGACAAAGGGCGCACTGCAGGAAGCTGTAGCAGTCAGCGAGAACGGGTTGGGGGCTGAAGCTGAGAAATTGGCAAGTGTCATGAACTGAGATTCATCACATCGTAAAGTGCCCCAGACACAACCGTCCTGTTCATGTTCCATATTATGCTGCCCGTGTCTTTTCTTCTTTCATTCTGTCAGTGTAAGGCAAAAGGGGATCACTTTTGCATTAATATTCCCTGGGGTCAGGGAGGCGGCAGGGTCCAGCTGGATGCCTGTATCCTGTTCTGGGCTTCCAGGGACAAGGATGCTGAGTGGAGAGGGGCCCCTGGAGCAGGCACGCTAGGGAGGGCTCTGGGGGGCCCAGGGGTGGGGGGCTCCTCCTCAGCTCGGAAGCACCGTCGCGGGAGGGACTGGCTTTATTCTGTCTCTCTTCCAGGGCAGAAATAGACCCGGGGGCGGACGTATGTCATGAGAACCAGAATTAGCCAAACACATTAGGAAGACATTTCTAATCATGAATGTCTTCCTGAAAGAACAAGCCCCTCATGGAGCCAAGGACGGCAGTTGCAAGGATATCAGACCAGGCCACTTTGCTCCTTCCAAGTCTTGACTCTATAATCTCAATCATAGTTAACAACTACTCTCTGCTGAGTGAGGACATGTATAGATTTACACCTGTGAACTTATTCTCACAACACTCTGAGGTAGGTATCGTTATTATCATTGGCCCATTTTACAGATGAAGAGCCTGAGGTGCAGAGAAGTTGCTGTGAATTTTTGTCCTCTTTTTCCCCTAAGCGGTCTGGCAGGCAGAAGGCATTACATTGTAGCAGTTGAGAGCAGGGGCTTCAGTGAGCTTGACTCTGGAGGCTGCCACACTTTCCCAGCTAAGGGGCCTTGGAAAGTTCTTTCCAGTCTCAGGTTTCTCATCTGTGAAATGGACACACTAACACTGCCTCCTTTGTGAGTCCCTGGACATACAGATGTTAGTTAAACCCAACCCAACCCAAATTGTCTCATGAAAAATCATCTCTTTTAGCCCATTTGCATGTTGGTCAACATTGATTTCATGGGCTCTGCTCACCTGAGTCCTGGGAATATATGGTTTGAATAGAACTTCTTTTTTTTTTTTTTTGATGTGGATTAAAGTCTTTATTGAATTTGTTACAATATCACTTCTGCTTTATGTTTTGGCTTTTCGGCTGTGAGGCGTGTGGGATCTTAGCTTCGCAACCAGGGACTGAACCCCCACCCCCTGCCTTGAAAGGTGAAGTCTTAACCAGGGAAATCCCCTGAATGGAGCTCTTTGAACCTGGAGATTTCTCACATGGGCAGCACTCAGGCTTTTGTGCCAGCGGGCTGTGGACTCTCACCCGTTGATGCTAAGAGGTGGGCAGTCCAGAGGTTCGGAACAGGAGACAAGCAAAGGTGGAGACTAGGCCCCACCAACGTCTTCTGCTGCTGCCCCTGCCCTCCTGCCCCCCAAATGCTTTCCTTTAATCCCACCCAGCAGCAGAAGATGCCATTCATGCCTTCATTAGGATGAAGACAAGTGTCTGGTGATACTTCCTGCTCCTTGCTTAGTGCTCAAAGCCAAGCCCAGGGCCTGCCTGCTGGGGCCCCCTCCCCTGGGGTTCCTCTATCTGCCTCTCCGGGGAGCTCCAACTCCTTGTGTGTGAAGCACAGGTTTCAGAAAGGGGGACCAACCTGGGTTCAATTCTGGCCCAGTCACAAACAAGCAACGCAACTTTGGACAAAGGACCTCTCGCAGCCTCCGTTTTTTCAACTATAAAAGGTGGAAACTAAATGCTATTATCTCATGAAATGGTTGAGTGTGTGTATCTCATGGGGTAATATACATGAAGTGGCCGTGGCTTGGCTCCTAATGCAAGGGGATGCTTAATAAATGGCACGTCATTACTGAGACAAACCAGGTCTGCCCAAATTAGGGATTATTATTATGGAATAGTATGTCTTTCCATTCTCTTTCCCTCACTTTGACATCCTGCTTTTCTATAGTAAAGAGAGAGAACCTAATACACGCACATCTTCTTATTTTCCACTGTGTTTTAATGAATCCTGGAACGGTGCTTGTCTCCTGTCTCCAGTGGAACAGTTTCTCAGCAACTCTCTGGAGAACATTTGTATCAGCGCACAGATGGGTCTGTGCTGTTGATGACCTGTGACTTCAGTGGGCAGAAGCGTCCAGATTGTGTTATTACAGTGTGTGTTTTCTATTACGCTAAGCTCCACCGACACCCATAAAATAGTCCTGAATATTAAAAAGAAGGAATAAACAGCACTCCTGCACAGCAGACTATCTGAAACCCCCAGTCCTCTCGCCTCTGCCATATAATTTTTCATTTATTCTTGTTTTTTTTTCTACAAGCATACCTAATTTTTAGATGGCTGCAGTAAAAATATACAAGAAACTTGCATTCTCCTCTTCACCTAGGGAATTGTCCCAAGTTGGTGCATTATCTTCATCGTCAGAGTTTTAAATGCTTATTCAAGTGGACATATTATAATTTAGTTATCAGTCATTTACATTGCTTGCAATTTTTTATTACTCATAGAAAGTGAAAGTGTGTTAGTTGCTCAATCGTGTCCGACTCTTTGTGGCGCCATGGACCATAGCCCATCAAGCTCCTCCATCCATGGATGTAGATGAGCCTGATAAGGCATACATAGGTCCCCCCTGTTCATCTCATTTTTGCTCCTTATCTGCTGAAACCCTTTTACATTTTTCAGCCAGTTCCATATTTAGGTGACAGAAAGCAGCGTGTCTTTTGCTCTGTGTTATGAGCAGCCTAGGTCTACTGGTCTGGAGGCTGGAGAATTGAGGAGGATGAGTGCTCCTGGACAGGCTGAAATTCGAAGCTCAATATTGCCTTCAAGTGAGAACTTGTAGGAACTGCAGGGTTGGAAGCAGGGCCTATGCCTTGGATAGGGGTGGATGAGGGTGGGCAGAGGCCGGGGCTGGGGGTTTGGTTTCAGATGTAGGGCTGAGGGAAGACCAGCGTCCTCAGCAGTCGTAAGAAGATGCCGGTTGGATTCAGAGATGGACCAGATTCACAGTCACCAGGCTGGAGACTTTCTGGATTCAGTTTTCATTCCATTCAGTCTGATGGTTGATTTTCCTTCTAGGAGAAGGAGAAGAAGGTAATAATGATGGTAATTAGTGTGGTCACCATTCATTCATCAAATACCTTTTATATGCTGATCTCTTCTTAGGTGGTTTGTATATATCAGTTCTCCCCCCCCCTTTTTTTTCTTTTGAATTTTATTGAAGTATAGTTGATTTAAAATGCTGTGATAATTTCTGCTATACAGCAGAGTGATTCAGATATATATATATTATATATAATTATATATATTATATATATATATATATTCTCTTGGGGCTTTCCAGGTGGTTCAGTGGTAAAGAATCCATCTGTCAGTGCAGGAGCTGCAGAAGAGACAGGTTTGATCCCTGGGTCAGGAAGATCCCCTGGAGGAGGAAATGGTAACCCACTCCAGTATTCTTGCCTGAAAAATCTGATGGACAGAGGAGCCTGCCTGGCTATAGTCCATGGAGTCGCAAAGAGTTGGACACAACTGAAGCAACTGAGCATGCACGCATATATCCTCTTTCATATTCTTTTCCATTATGGTTTATCATAGGATAATGAATATAGTTCCCTGTGTACAGTAGGACCTTGTTGTTTATCTATCCCATATATACTAGTTTCTATCTGCTAAGCCCAGACTTCCAATCCTTCTCTTCCCCGCTCTCTCCTCCTTAGCAACTACAAGTCTATTGTTTATGTCTGTGAGTCTGATCAATGCTCACTTTCATAACAATGCTCTTAGTTATAACAATGCTCTTAGCAGTTATAACTACTATTCGACAAATGAGAAAATTGAGGCTCAGAGAGGGCAAATCTGTTGCCCAAAGTCACCCAGCCGTGAGATGCAGGAGCCAGATTCAACATCAAGTCTACTGGGTTCTGGAGCCCCACCCGTCTTACTACAGCCGGCCCATCTGCTGTTGACACTGTTAGAACAGCGTTGACCTGAGCCCAGGTTGGATTGGCACACCCCAGGCCATGCCTGCTGCTTTCATGGCCCCATGGACCCTGCTCCTCACCCTCAGCTCTGCTTCAGAGGCCTTGCTGCAAAGCTTCATCTTCTGCATCAGGGGGCCAGGGGCCTTACCTGCGGGATTTGAGCACCCAGCCCTCAGTAACATAGTGGACTGTCGTGATTCCTCAAAGGCAGCCTTGGAAAAATTAGATGGTGCCAGCCTCCCTGTAATTCGGGGTGCTGGGGCCCAGTGCCCCAGGGCTGGACCGGAGGGCACCCTGCAGCTGGGCCCTGCCAAATGGGCCTCCGGCGGGGGTGGTTTGGGGGAGTGGGGGATGGTTACGGAGGCAGAGCCATCAGCAAGCCCTAAACTGCTCTCCTCCTCCTGATTAGGTTAAAGAACCAAGAAAGTGTAAAAAAAGAAAAAGCAAACAAGTGAAAGTCTCCACAGATCCCAATTTCCAGATAACCTNTTTGACTGTGTGGCTCATAACAAACTGTGGAAAATTCTGAAAGAGATGGGAATACCAGACCACCTGACCTGCCTCTTGAGAAATCTGTATGCGGGTCAGGAAGCAACAGTCAGAACTGGACATGGAACAACTGACTGGTTCCAAATCAGGGAAGGAGTACGTCAAGGCTGTATATTGTCACCCTGCTTATTTAACTTATATGCAGAGTACATCATGAGAAACGCTGGGCTGGAGGAAGCACAAGCTGGAATCAAGATTGCCGGGAGAAATATCAATAACCTCAGATATGCAGATGACACCACCCTTATGGCAGAAAGTGAAGAGGAACAAAAAAGCCTCTTGATGAAAGTAAAAGAGGAGAGTGAAAAAGTTGGCTTAAAGCTCAACACTCAGAAAACGAAGATCATGGCATCTGGTCCCATCACTTCATGGGAAATAGATGGGGAAACAGTGGAAACAGTGTCAGACTTTATTTTGGGGGGCTCTAAAATCACTGCGAGTCTGAGTAACTCCGGGAGTTGGTGATGGACAGGGAGGCCTGGCGTGCTGTGATTCATGGGGTCGCAAAGAGTTGGACACGACTGAGCGACTGAACTGAACTGAATCTGGAAGCTTACATTTTAGTTGGGAAGACCTGATGTGAGAACAGAGTTTTAGCAAGCACAGATGTTGTGAGACCACCGTGCGCGCATGTGAGTGTGAGGTGCATGCTTGTGCTGTGCCCAAACTGTAGGCCTGTGGGCTGAAGCAATGCAACATGAGGGTCGGGTGGTGTGGGTGGCTTGGAGAGACAAATCTTTAGTCAGCTTTGCAAGATGCATATTGCTAAAGAGAAGATGAGGGGGTGTTTCAGGCTTCCCTGGGGGCTCAGACGGTAAAGCGTCTGCCTGCAGTATGGGAGACCCAGGTTCGATCCCTGGATCAGGAAGATCCCCTGGAGAAGGAAAGGGCAACCCACTCCAAGAGTGGGTTGCCTGGAAAATCCCATGGACGGAGGAGCCTGGTAAGGTACAGTCCATGGGGTGGCGGAGTCGGATACGACTGAGCGACTTCACTTTCTTTCTCAGGATGAAGGGACCTCACAAGCAAAAATATTTTTCTCTCAGAAAAGTGCCATGCTATGGCTCTACTTACATCTCCAGCCTATTAGCCAGTACACCTGCAAGAAAAACAATAGTGGGCCTTGTTAAGATGATCTGTTAATATAGCCTGCTGCTGCTGCTGCTAAGTTGCTTCAGTTGTGTCCGACTCTGTGTGACCCCAGAGACGGCAGCCCACCAGGCTCCCCCGTCCCTGGGATTCTCCAGGCAAGAACACTGGAGTGGGTTGCCATTCCTTCTCCAATGCATCAAAGTGAAAAGTGAAAGTGAAGTGGCTCAGTCGTGTCTGACTTCTAGTGACCCCATGGACTGCAGCCTTCCAGGGTCCTCTGTCGATGGGATTTGCCAGGCAAGAGTACTGGGTTAATATAGCCTAGGGCAGCGAAATAGCCTATTCTGAGATCAAAATCAGTCACAGCCGTTTTTACTGCCCTCATCAGTCAATTGATAAAGAAATTAACTCAATGGCCTGTGTTACTCAGCCATGTCCGACTCTTTGCCACCCCATGGACTGTAGCCTGCCAGGCTCCTCTGTCCATGGAATTCTCCAGGCAAGAATACTGGAGTGGGTTGCCATTCTCTTCTCCAGCGGATCTTCCCAACCGAGGGATGGAACCCTGGTCTCCTGCATTGCAGGCGGATTCTTTACCATCTGAGTAATCCCTCGTGAAGTCACAGAATTTATTAGATTGATTGCAGAGGGAATTTCCTGGATTCCGATTTAACCCATGAGGTTTGGACACTTATATGCCACGCATCAAGCTGGATTCTTCACGTGCCTGTGAAGTCAGACTACCACACCCATTTCAGAGGAAGAGACTGTGGGTCAGAGAGGATAAGTGACTTGCCCAACGCCGCCCAGGTA
The DNA here is from genome assembly GCA_006410935.1 of Redunca redunca. Lineage (NCBI taxonomy): Eukaryota > Metazoa > Chordata > Mammalia > Artiodactyla > Bovidae > Redunca > Redunca redunca. Next base: position 31,327 of record SJYQ01043038.1, read on the forward strand.
GTAGGTCAAGAGTCAAGCTCCCAGCGAGGCCTCCTGATTCACTGGTTTCCCCTTTCATCTCCTCTGTCCATGGCCGTATGCTCTCCTGGAGTTTAGCTCCAGTTAGCAATTTCTTTCCCATCATTCACTCTCCCATGTTGTTGGCCTGAGTCTCGTTCCCCATCAGGGAGGACACAGTGACCCCTCCCCATCCAGAGTAATTGCAAGGGACTCAAGAAAACCCCCTAGGGGTCTTCCCTCAGTTTAAAAAGTAAATCCTAAGTGCCAGCTCTGAATTTTAGTCCCAGTCTTTAAAGTAGCTGCACCTAACCTACTGTGATAAATGATATCTGAGTGGGTCACAAGGGTGATTTTAATAGTCGGTGTCTACTTTCGGTATATTCATTTTCCTTAGCAAATACATTGAAAAAATTAAGATAACTTGCATAAGTCCAAGAAAAGAAACAGACTCGAATTCTACCAGCCATTCTGACTCAGCATTTCCACAGCTGAGAATTAGCCAGACATGAACATCACCCCCACCCCTAGTGCCTACGGTTACAGGTTCTGGGACACTCACGGTGGTTCTGCTTGAGTCCGTAAAGAAATTGGAAGCAATGTGCACCGACAGGAGACCACTTTAAAAAATAACGAAGCTCTGTGGCACCACTCCTAAGAATATGGGATGGGTGCTAACACACCGAAAGACATCCAGGACAGTGAATAGAAAGGCTGGCTGCCGCAGTGCATCTGGTTCCCATTTCATAGAAAGCACACTGGGCATAGTTTCTGTTTTTACATAGAAAAATACTTAGTTAAATACGCACCAAACTATTTATGGAGATAGAGATGGTCGTGTGCTTTCTACATTAAAACTTTTTTTTATTAAAGTATAGTTGTTTTACAGCGCTGCGCTATTTTCTGCTCTATAGCAAAGTAAATCAGTTGTTAGACGCATCAGTCGTGTCTGACTCTTTGTGACCTGATGGACTGTAGCCCACCAGGCTCCTCTGTTCATGGAATTTTCCAGGCAAGAATCCTGGAGTGGGTTGCCATTCCCTTCTCCGGGGGATCTTCCTGACTCAGGCATCAAACCAGGGCCTCCTGCATTGAAGGCAGCTTCCTTACCAGCTGAGCTGCCAGGGAAGCCTGTTTTGGATTTCCTTCCCGTTTAGGTCATGCAGATCACTGAGCAGAGTCCCCTGTGCTACACAGCAGGTTCTCACTGGTTTTCTGTTTTATGTACAGTGTCAGTTGTGCATGGGGTTCCCTGGTGACTCGGTGGTGAAGAGCCTGCCTGCTAAGGCAGCAGATGCAGGATCCATCTCTGGGATGGGAAGATCCTCTGGAGAAGGAAATGGCCATCCCCTCCATTATCTTGCCTGGGAAATCCCATGGACAGAGGAGCCTGGGGGCTACATTCCAAGGGGTTGCAAAGAGCCAGGCAAGACTGAGTGACTAAGAACAGTCAATTGTGTGCCTGTGTCAGTCCCAACCTCCCAGTTCCTCCTATCCCCCGTTCCCCCGCTAGTGTCCATACCTTTATTCATTATGCCTGTCTCTATTTCCGCTTTGCAAATAGGTTCCTCTGTACCATTTTAATTTTGAAATTCTGTGTCATGTGAGAGGCTGTCCTGCAATCTCTCCTGGTCCAGGCAGGCAGGCAGTCTCCATCCTAGAAGGTGTGGAGACAAGGTCAGGTGGGACTGGGGTGTGTGGGCTCCTGACATCACAGGCTGTGTGGGTGGACGGGCAGGACGTGGGGCTGCGTAGGATTGGGGGTCCTTCCCCTTGACCCGTCCTGGCGGACCACAGGGTGAGGAAGCTCCCACATCTGGGAGGTGCCTTGGTGGTGGTGGTTTAGTGGCTAAGTTGTGTCCAACTCTTGTGACTCCAGGCTACATTTTTGGGGATTTTCCAGGCAAGAATACTGGAGTGGGTTGCCATTTCCTTCTCCAGGGGATCTTCCCAACTCAGGAATCGAACCAGGCTTTTCTGCATTGCAGGCAGACTCTTTACCAACTGAGCTTCGAGGTGACTTACAGTCTGTCTGTAGGCTTGGTCCTTGCGTTCTTTTCATTCAGACTCCCCAGTAACCCTGCAACAGGAACTATCACCTCTGGCCAACAAATGAGAAAATTAGGGTCCAGAGCGGGCAAGTGACTTGTCCAAAGTCACACAGCTGTTGGTAGAGCCCAGCCTTGGAAGGTGGATTGTCACCTCTCTCCCTCTCAATCTCTCACTTTCTCTCGGTGGAAAGATGCCTGGCAGAGTCAAGAGGCTGCACTGAACTGAGACTGAATCCCCTGGAGGCCAGAGGTGGGCCAGAGTCAGGGGCATCACTCTGCATCAGAACTGCCAAGTGGCGCCTCAAAGAGCTGCCTGTTTCTGCCATGTTTTTAAAAGCTTTGAATTAGTTGCCAATGTTTGAAAATCAAATTGCACGTTAAATTTAGACTTCCAGCTTCTCTTGAAAAAAAAATCAGCATCTTGGTCCCCTTGAGGCACCCTGTCAGCGGCTGCTTCCTCCGTTAGTCTGGTTGTGGTGTTTCCAGGGCAGCTCAGGACCCACTGCCCTGGCCTGTCTCCCACCCCGGTCTGCGTCACTCCTTGACTCAAGCATGAGCCATAGAGATAATAGTTAAGAGCATGGACTTGAGCCAGAGTGGCAGTGAGACTTGGACAAGTTATCAAAACTGTTTGCTGCCTAAATTTATGAACCTGTGAAATGGGAATAATGACAGTACCTATCTCATAGGGCTGTCTGGGGGAGCTTAAGTGAGAAAGGGCCTGGGGACCTTTATATAAAAAGGTCCTGGGGACCTCCCTGGTAGCCCCATGGCTAAGACTCCTTGCTCCTAATGCAGGGGCCCACGTTCAATCCCTGGTCGGGGAACTAGATCCCACACGCCACAACTAAGGCCCAGTGCAGCCAAGTAAATGAACTTCAACAAAAAGCACGTAGTGTATTGAAACATATAATTTAACCATTATTGTAATTTGCATCGTTTGGTAACTACAGCTCACAGAGACAAATGCTTTTCCTTCTTGAACTATCCAACCCCTTTTCGATCTGATCTCACGTAAGAGTTTGCAAAGAGGGTTCTGAACTTCCCTGAGATGCTGGACAAAGCAAGACAAGCAGAGGAAGGGTCCCAATGTGAACCCGAGCTGCCTCCCTCCCTGGCTGGGACTTGGGGGGCCGTTGCTCCTGCTGGGAACCTGAGCTGACCTGGGGGATCACCAAGCAGGCTGTCGCTCAGTGTCCCCAACACCGAGGCCTGTCAGGCTGAGCCCAGCCCCTTCTGCTCAGTG
>SJYQ01043051.1:0-23248 GCA_006410935.1 Redunca redunca
CATCTACTGGTCCTGGGAAATACTGAGTTTCAAGGACTTTTATGAATTACAATATTCAGTATCAATGATAATCATTCATGGAGTGCTTTCTGTGAGTTCCTGCCATATCTTACTTTACCTTTAAGGTAATCTTATGTGGCATGTATTACTTTCCCAATTGTAAGAAGGAGAAATGAGTCTGAGAAACATTTGCTCACTTGCCTGGGACACAGAGCTAGGTGAAGGTGCACTTCGCCCAACTTCATGTATTTAGAACATATTTAAGAATACAAAGGTACACACAAAGACAATTGAAGAGAAAGGGAGAGAATATAAGCTAGTTTTCGGATATTTATAGTAGAAAACTAATAGGAACTATCTAAAGAAGGGAGAAACTAACTGCGTTATATAAAGGTAAAATCAAGATAATATCAACATAAACAGCTTTCCCCAAATCTGAAAGACTGCAATTAGGAAAATGCAAAAAGATATAGTGAAAGATTTTAAAAATGCAATACTCATATAAACATATTTAATAGAAAATAATACTCTCCAAATTATACTGAATCCATTTGCCATATTAATAATTATAAATGGACTTAGCTCATTAAAATTAAAATATTTTCAGATTAGATTAAAAGAAAAACTGCTGTTTGCAATATACAAAAGATATGCTTAAAAATACAGTGACTCAGAAAGATTCTTTTTTTTTTTCCACTTTTAAATTTGAATTTTTTAGCCACTCCATGTGGCATGTGGATCTTAGTTCCCTGGCCAGAGATCAAACCCACTCCTCTTGCAGTGAAAGCATGGAATCTTAACTACTGGATTGATAGGGAAGTCCTGAAAGAGTCATTCACTTATTCAACAAATAAAATGATAGACAAAGCCATAAAAGAAGAGAATGTAAACCTAAAGAAAGCAGAGCTCACAATCTTATTATTAAAGAAGGTGACATTCAGATCCATCTCCCCAAATTGATTGAGATAAGAAGGCACTTTATAATGGAAAGTGTAAAATTAAAAATGGATATCTAAGAGATATGTAAGTTCCAAATAGCATATAAGTAACCATCACGGAGCAGAAATTAAGGAAGATACTAGGAAACTATTTAGAAAGGTAGTAATGGGTGATTTTAATTCACTTTTCTTAGGACCAGAGAAATCAAGTAGATAAAAGTTATGAACACAGAAGATGCTACTAACTTAGTCAAAAGTTAGATCTGATGAATCTATATTGACATCTTCTCACTGAAAAGTGGGAAAACAATTTTTCAAGTTTCAACAAATATTAATGAAAATGGACCACACATTCTGGCACAATAAACTGCATTAATTTCCCCCCAAAAGTAGGAATGATATAGATACAATTCTCTGACTATAATGGAACAAACTAGATAATAATAATAAGGTCAGAAAGGATAAATGCCCTTCCACATGGAAACTTAAAGAAATAGTCTTTCTCTTGGGCCAGAGAGTGAGAAAGCAACAACTGAAAAATTTCTAGAAAAATGACAATTGAAAATCACATATCAAAATTTTTAGGATATGGCTAAAGCAGTATTCAGAGAAGAATTCATGACTTTAATTACTTATATCAATAAAAGGAAAGAATGAAACAAAGTGAATTAAGTGAAAAGGAAACAAAATCAACCTAAGTGTCTATCAGTAGATGAATGGATCAAGAAGATGGGGTACATACATATGATGGAAAGTCACTCGGTCATAAAAAAAGAGAATCATGCCATTAGCAACAACATAGACGGGCCTAGCAGGTATCACATTAAGGCAAAGTTAGTCAGAGAAAGACATACCCTGTATGGTTTCACTTACATGTGGGATCTGAAAAACAAGTGAACAAGCAAAGAGTAGAAAGACAGGTTGTACAGAGTGGTTGCCAAAGGGGAGGGGACTGGGTAGAATGAGTGAGATGGGTGAGGGAGATTCAGAGGGGTAAACCTCCAGTTACAAAATGAATGTGTCACAAGAATGAAATCCACAAGGTGGCTAAAACAGTGAATACTATGGTAATAACTTTGTATGATGACAGATGGCATCTAGATTTATCATGTTGATCTCTGTAGTGTATAGAAGTATCAAATCACTATCTTGTACACTTGGAACTAACATAGTCTTGTAACCTAATTATATTTCAATAAAAAATAATAAAGTCACCAAGATAGCAACTGAAGAGATAGTTTTGCCAGGTAATATAGAGAATGATTTTTTTTAACACCCTCAATGCACAGCTGCATCTACCATGCCCAACTTCTCTCACTCCCTAGAGAACAGGGAGGGAAAGCGGAAGAGGGGTGCAAAATGATGGGTGAGTTTTGGGGGAAAATCACAGAAAAGCCCATATCTCTATGAAGTAGAGCTCTTGGTTGAAGTCAGGCAGGAAGAGAAAAATAAAAATCCCTCATCTTTTTCAAACTCATACAAGTAGAACAAAAAACAAAAATGTGGGAGAGGGCAACTAGGCATGACCTCTCTCTTTATTAGCTATCTCTCTGAAATGTCTGGTTTCTCTGAAGAGCCTGGGAAACACCAATCTTCCCACTGGGGACAGTGACAAGCAGCACAGAAAACGACTCAACAGAGCTTCTCTTTAGATCAACCAGATGCTTCCATTTATTCAAGCTTTATTACAGGCCACTGGCAAGGGAGATTCCCAGGTTGGTATTGCCTTTTCTCTTTGGTTGACCTTGCTACCTTTTCCTACAGATGGTCTCCCTGTCATTCCTTGTTCCTGATCCATGAGATCACTGACTTCTCTTAAGAGACAGGGATGGAGGTCTATCCTGGCACCAAAGTTATGATTCAGTCATTCTGACCTTTTGTGCATCTTATTGCAGGGATGTTAAAGATGTACAAATGAGGCTTTCCTGGGTTCCCAAGTAAGAAATACAGCGCAATGAAAACAGCATAGCCCGAGGACTAACTTCCTGTGAGCTCTGGTTCATTCTCTCATTACTTCACCCGTAGAAGGGAAGTCATGATAGTATCACAGTGAAGGGTTGTTCTCATGATTCTCTCTCTCCCTCCTCCTGCCCCCATATTCACACTGTGCCTAGAAAAATGATTTGTAACAAGCAGCTGACAGATATTAACTCTTACTATTATGATGCAGTCAAGTTAGATTTCAGAACGTAAGCGCTGGGGACACATTCACACCGGAAGTAAGAAAGAATGGCTCTGCTAACTTCCGGTTTAGCATCCGTATCCTCCAGTCTTCCCCATCTAAGGACTCCTTCTCCTCCTTCCAAACGTGCGCACAAGCCCCATTTACTCTGTTCTCTGGGCCCCACGGTACTCTTCTCCCCACGATTATCTCTGAGATAAACAGATAAAGGTGCAGGAGCCTGGCCAGCGGGCTGGCAGCAGAGGAGGGGAGACAGGCTTGAGACCTGTGCGGCCTTCTCATCTCCAGCGTTTACTGCTTCTGGTACCCCCAGGTCACGTCTTCACTCACTCAGCCTCAAGCAAAACACTTTCCTTCATTTTCAGATGAGATGAGATACATGGGAAAGATACACAGGTATTTGTGTGAAGAAAGAAAGAAATTAAAATTCAGCAGCTTGAGCTCCTTCTGATGGCTACTTTTTTTTTTTTTTTTTAACTCAGCGCCACACACACCCTTCCAACTGGGAACAACACACCCACCCAGCTCTAGAACACTCACAACCATAACACTCACACTCACAACAGGTCACACATCCCTACACTTAGTCAATTTCTGACCTGTGGTCAGGCTCCTAATTCATAAATATTCTAATCTACCTGAGGACTGTGGGTGACATTCTGGTTCCTGTTCTAGCAAGTTAAGTGAGGCTGTGGTAACAAGGATTGCTGGTGCCTTTTTTTTTTTTTTTTTTGGCTGCACTGCATGGACTATGGGATTTTGGTTCCCTGACCAAGGACTGAAGCTGACCCCTTGCAGTGGAGTCCCAATCACTGAACCTCTAGGGAGGACCCATTATCAAATGCCTTAATTAAGCAAGTTATTTCAGATTCACATAGCATCTGTTGTAGGTTCAAGTGATTCTCCAGGGACCTTCTTTCCCCAGTGACTCATCTAATTAGACTGCTTTTATATACTGAACTCAAGCCTGTTTTGGTTTACTTAGTGATGTTGCCAAAATTGGACCTCTTTACAACGGTGCCAGATTACATCTTGGAGACTGAGTTTTGGTGAAGTATAAAGAAATAACTTTATTCCTTTGCTAGGCTGGAGGGGGGGTGCACAGGAGGAGGAGATAGTGAGGACTCTCACAGTGTTCAAGGAGCAGGGGTGTGGTCAGCTTGTGGACATTCTTCTGAATGGTTGGTGATGAGGTAATCTGGAGTCAGCATCATCAACCTCCTGGTTCCTGGGGTCTGGGGTCTACATGCTTTTGGGCAGCCTACAGTTAACGTCTTCCACCAGGGAGCGCTTTCAGTATCTGTAAAACAGCTCACAGGATATGACTCAGAATATTATCTATAGTCCTTGAGGAAGAACTAAAGGTCCTTGCCTTTGTATAATGGCTCAGCTATTATTATTTTGTCTTGTTTCACTATTTCTTTTCTTCTTCTTCTTTTTTTTTTTTTTTGCATTTTCTCATTTCTTCAACTGAGGTTTTTCTACAGACGAAAGGCAGGTAGAGGACATGGGTGGGGAGTCTATTCTGGGAAGACCTCACAGGGTCCTGGTCGGTTACAGTAGGGGAAGAGGAAAGCCCTCCAGAATTTAACAATCAATGTGGAGGATTCTCCTCTCAGGGGGGCTAGAACTAGTCTCTAGCACCTATAGAAGAGTAGCAGCTGCAGTTTTCTACATGCCTAAGGAACAGAGAAAGTTGGTGAACACCAATAATGTCTTCCATACTGCCCCATCTGTTTCTTTCTTTCTTTTATTTATTTTTAATTTTCTATTTTTATTATTTTTAAAATATAAATTTATTTATTTTAATTGGAGGCTAATTACTTTACAATATTGTATTGGTTTGGCCATACATCAACGTGAATCCACCATGGGTGTACACGTGTTCCCATCCTGAACCCCCCTCCCACCTCCCACCCCGTACCATGCCTCTGGGTTATCCCAGTGCACCAGCCCTAAGCATCCTGTATCCTGCATCGAACATAGACTGGTGATTCATTTTATATATGATATTATACATGTTTCAATGCCATTCTCCCAAATCATCCCACCCTTACCCTCTCCCACAGAGTCCAAAAGACTGTTCTATACATCTATGTCTCTCCTGCTGTCTCTCATACAGGGTTATCATTACCATCTTTCTAAATTCCATACATATGCATTAGTATACTGTATTGGTGTTTTCCTTTCTGGCTTACTTCACTCGGTATAATGGACTCCAGTTTCATCCACCTCATTAGAATAGATTCAAATGTATTCTTTTTAATGGCTGAGTAATACTCCATTGTGTATATGTACCACAGCTTTCTTATCCATTCATCTGCTGATGGACATCTAGGTTGCTTCCATGTCCTGGCTATTATAAACAGTGCTGCAATGAACATTGGGGTATATGTGTCTCTTTCAATTCTGGTTTCCTCAGTGTGTATGCCCAGCAGTGGGATTGCTGGGTCATAAGGCAATTCTATTTGCAATTTTTTAAGGAATCTCCACACTGTTCTCCATAGTGGCTGTACTAGTTTGCATTCCCACCAGCAGTGTAAGAGAGTTCCCTTTTCTCCACACCCTCTCCAGCATTTATTGCTTGTAGACTTTTGGATCACAGCCATTCTGCCTGGCGTGAAATGGTACCTCATTGTGGTTTTGATTTGCATTTCTCTGATAATGAGTGATGTTGAGCATCTTTTCATGTGTTTGTTAGCCATCTGTATGTCTTCTTTGGAGAAATGTCTATTTAGTTCTTTGGCCCATTTTTTGATTGGGTCATTTATTTTTCTGGAATTGAGCTGCAGGAGTTGCTTGTATATTTTTCAGATTAGTTGTTTGTCAGTTGCTTCATTTGCTATTATTTTCTCCCATTCTGAAGGCTGTCTTTTCACCTTGCTTATAGTTTCCTTTGTTGTGCAGAAGCTTTTAATTTTAATTAGGTCCCATTTATTTTTGTTTTTATTTTGATATTCTGGGAAGTGGGTCATAGAGGATCCTGCTGTGATTTATGTCAGAGAGTGTTTTGCCTATGTTCTCCTCTAGGAGTTTTATAGTTTCTGGTCTTACGTTTAGATCTCTAATCCATCTTGAGTTTATTTTTGTGTATGGTGTTAGAAAGTGTTCTAGTTTCATTCTTTTACAAGTGGTTGGCCAGTTTTCCCAGCACCGCTTGTTAAAGAGATTATCTTTTCTCCATTGTATATTCTTGCCTCCTTTGTCAAAGATAAGGTGTCCATAGGTGCATGGATTTATCTCTGGGCTTTCTATTTTGTTCCATTGATCTATATTTCTGTCTTTGTGCCAGTACCATACTGTCTTGATGACTGTGGCTTTGTAGTAGAGCTTGAAGTCAGGCAAGTTGATTCCTCCAGTTCCATTCTTCTTTCTCAAGATTGCTTTGGCTATTTGAGGTTTTTTGTATTTCCATACAAATTGTGAAATTATTTGTTCTAGCTCTGTGAAAAATACCGTTGGTAGCTTAATAGGGATTGCATTGAATCTATAGATTGCTTTGGGTAGTATACTCATTTTCACTATGTTGATTCTTTTGATCCATGAACATGGTATATTTCTCCATCTATTAGTGTCCTCTTTGATTTCTTTCACCAGTGCTTTATAGTTTTCTATATATTTTGTTTCCCATGGCTTGGGGAATCTTAGCTCCCCAACCAGGGATCAAACCCAGGCCCATGGTAGTGAAAGCACAGTCATAACCCTTGGACCACCAGGGAATTCCCCCTCATCTTTTTCTTATTATTCTTGTCATGGCCTTCCAGGGGAAGAAATATTTATTCTGATGCCTCAGGTCCCCGGGCAGGGCATGTTTACTAACAGTAGAAGGGGAAGGACGTCACAGGACACTAAAGTTTACAAAGTTGCATTTCACCTCCCCTGCCTTCATCCTTATTTAATTTATAAATCTGAGATTGAGCTGCCTTTCCCGTTTTATGTGTGTGCATGCTTAGACGTGACTGACTCTTTGTGATCCCCATGGACTGTAGCTGCCAGTCTCTTCTGTCCATGGGATTTTTCAGGCAAGAATGCTGGAGTGGGTTGCCATTTCCTTCTCCAGGGGATCTTCCAGACCCCTTCCAGTGATAGAACCTGGGTCTCCCACGTTGTAGGCAGACGCTTTACCATCTGAGCCATCAGGGAAGTCCTCCGTTCATTTGCTTGTACATGCTCCCAAATCAATTCCTTTCAACACCAGAGGTTTTCTCTGCAGATCCAGGTGTCCCATGAACTGCTCCTGCGAATCACCCTTGAGCTGGGGTATAGGGACATGCTGCCCATTCTCCTTCAACTCTGGGGAACCTCCACGTTTCGCCTTTCTTTTTCCGGAATCTTATTTCTTAATAGGAAAAGAAGTATGTCAAGGCTGTACATTGTCACCCTACTTATTTAACTTCTATGCAGAGTACATCATGAGAAATGCTGGGCTGGAGGAAGCACAAGCTGGAATCAAGAAAAAAAATTCTACTGTGTTCTTCTCCCATTCAGTGAATTAGTGTGCATACATATATTTATTGTGGCCAAACAGTAACTTTTAAGGAATTGCTGGCACATTTTTTTGTTTCACTGTTTATTCCTTCTCTGTTGTCCCCATGCACTGGGTATTCCAAATTGTAACATTTCCTGTTGGCCACTTCTTTGAGATATCAACTTTATCAGCTTCATCATGAACTCTTTCTAGACGGCTCAAATTTACTTGTGTGCCCAAGCTTTAAAGCTCATTTGATTCTTCCTGACATTATAGTGGATTGTTTCTCTGTTGCTCCACCTAAATTTTACGTTTCTTGTGTCTGTTTCATCTTGCAGGATTCACAATATTGGGCCATGGATCGAGAGGCATATTAAATAATAATACACTTATAGATCACTTTGGAGAAAAAGAAGTCTTGCTCTTCTTACTTATCAAATATTTTTTTCCAGTTTCTTTTTAGCAGAAGACCTTGCCTTGTTCTAAAATAAGTTTGCTGAAGCCACACACAGCTTGAACTTCCTCATTCTCCTGTTTTTCAAATCTTCCTATTTTAATCATGTGTCTGAAAAAGTGTTTTTTCTTTTTCTTTTTAAAGCAATGCATTTTATTCTTTTTACCTTCTATTTATATGTACATATCTAGCTTAAAATTACACTCAGATTCATACATTCCTTATACATATCAAATTAGCCAATTTCACAGAAAAAAATAATTTTAAATCACTGTTACTCACTGCTCACTTTCATCACTGCAGAAGGTAGCTATAAAAACAAGTACTAGCATTAAAGGTGACTGACCCTCAGCATAGAGACATATCACTTTTAAGCCACCAGAAAGTATTGAGTTGGCCCAAAATACATTTGGATCAATAGAATTTTTTGGCCTAGAACTTCCAGATGTTCAAGCTGGTTTTAGAAAAGGCAGAGGAACCAGAGATCAAATTGCCAACATCCACTGGATCATCAAAAAAGCAAGAGAGTTCCAGAAAGACATCTATTTCTGCTTTATTGACTATGCCAAAGCCTTTGAGTGTGTGGATCTCAACAAGCTGTGGAAAATTCTGACAGAGATGGGAATACCAGACCACCTGACTTGCCTCTTGAGAAACCTATATGTAGGTCAGGAAGCAACAGTTAAAACTGGACATGGAACAACAGACTGGTTCCTAATAGGAAAAGGAGTATGTCAAGGCTGTACATTGTCACCCTACTTATTTAACTTCTATGCAGAGTACATCATGAGAAATGCTGGGCTGGAGGAAGCACAAGCTGGAATCAAGATTTCCGGGAGAAATATCAATAACCTCAGCTATGTAGATGACACCACCCTTATGGCAGAAAGTGAACAGGAACTAAAAAGCCTCTTGATGAAAGTGAAAGAGGAGAGTGAAAAAGTTTGGCTTAAAGCTCAGCATTCAGAAAATGAAGATCATGGCATCTGGTCCCATCACTTCATGGCAAATAGATGGAGAAACAGTGGGAACAGTGGCAGACCTTATTTATTTGGGCTCCAAAATCACTGCAGATGGTGATTGCAGCTGTGAAATTAAAAGACAATTACTCCTTGGAAGGAAAGTTATGACCAACTTAGATAGCATATTGAAAAACAGAGACATTACTTTGCCAACAAAGGTCCATCTAGTCAAGGCTATGGTTTTTCCAGTGGTCATGTATGGATGTGAGAGTTGGACTGTGAAGAAGGCTGAGCGCTGAAGAATTGATGCTTTTAGAGTGTGGTGTTGGAGAAGACTCTTGAGAGTCCCTTGGACTGCAAGGAGATCCAACCAGTCCATCCTAAAGGAGATCAGTCCTGGGTGTTCACTGGAAAGACTGATGCTGAAGCTGAAACTCCAATACTTTGGCCTCCTCATGCGAAGAGTTGACTCATTGGAAAAGACTCTGATACTGGGAGGGATTGGGGGCAGGAGGAGAAGGGGATGACAGAGGATGAGTTGGCTGGATGGCATCACCGACTCAATGGACTTGAGTTTGAATGAACTTGGGGAGTTGGTGATGGACAGGGAGGCCTGGTGTGTTGTGATTCATGGGGTCGCAAAGAGTTGGACATGACTGAGCGACTGAACTGAACTGAACTGAATAATATCATTGATTAAAAAGTTTATGGGGCTTCTCTGCTGGCTCAGATGGTAAAGAATCTGCCTGCAATGAGGGAGACTCTTGAGAGTCCCTTGGGCTGCAAAGAGATCCAACCAGTGCATCCTAAAGGAAATCAATCCTGAATATTCATTGGAGAGACTGATGCTGAAGCTGAAGCTCGAATATTTTGGCCACCTGATGCAGAGAACTGACTCATTGGAAAATACCCTGATTCTGGGGAAGATTGAAGGCAGGAGGAGAAGGGGACAACAGAGGATGAGTTGGCTGGATGGCATCACTGACTCAATGGACATGAGTGTGAGCAAGCTCCAGGAGATGGTGATGGACAGGGAAGCCTGGTGTGCTGCAGCCCATGGGGCCCCAAAGAGTCGGACAGAACTGAGCGACTGGACAAACAATAAAACAGTGCACGTATGTCAACTTCCAAAATTCCTGAAGTCCTGGTACATCTACTGCCTTCATTTTCTCATTTTAATTCACTCTTTACCTTTTTGAAATATTGCCTCTTCTTTTAATACTCTGCTCCACTGAAGGCTACTGGTGCCTCATTAATTATAAAACATAATAATGCTTTTTCCCCCCTTTTATCCTCTTTAAACATTGTTTCAAATCTACCTTTATTAGCTTGAGAAGTTTAACATTTAGATTCACTATCCATGCTTATGTGTTATTTTTGCCAAGTTATTATAAATATAAATCCATGAGAGCTATTGTCTCCCAGATATACACCAAACTCTTTTCATATTTTAAAATTTTTAGTGGAGTATAGTTGATTTACAGTGTTGTGTTAATTACCGCTATACAGCAAAGTGAATCATATACACATATCCACACTCTCTCTTTTTATCCTTTTAAACATTTTTTTCGCAGCATTTTAGTCTTTCGAGAAGCTTCTCTCCGTTTGTTTTTTCCTCCCTATCCTGGTTTATAGGAAATCCTCCTCTCCAGATAACTCTCAGTCTCTTTCATTTTTTCTCTAAATCACCCTTTCCCTGAGTCCTCATAAGGCCCATGCCTTGGAATACTGTCCACTGTCGTCTTCATTTAGATGCTCGCTGTTGGCAGTGTCAGTCACCGCATCACCATGGAGGTCTACTGGCCACAGCAGGCCAGGGACGGTGCTGGACGATGAGACAAAGATCCACGGTGAACAGTCTGCCTGGTCCTTCCGAGACCACATACCCTGTAGAGTAGTCCTTCTATTTTCTCCTAGTCCAGTTTCCAAGTCCCTGAACTGCAGTCAGTGATTCTGCAGGTGAAAAATTCTGGAGTGGTATCACATGACTGTATGAAGGCATCCTACCCAGCACCTAATGACACTAAGCTCCTCTAGCTTGATTGGTTATCTGGATGAGGAGTTTCCAATCCCGGGCTCGACAGAAAGACATCTCTGCTCTGCATGAATATTTGACTGAGTGTGTGTGGCTAAGTCCCGTTCTAAAGAGGTGAAGATTTTCCTGTCCTGTTTGTTTGCTTCCAGAATGAGTCCTATCTGGGTTCCCTGGGTGGTGGCCTTCTTATCCACGGTTCTCAGCCTGGATGCTTCTGTGACTCAAGGCAGAGATTCTCCAGGTAAGAACACAGTGATTTCTTCCAGGTGTAGAGGCACACATTGACACGGGGGAGAGAGGCTTTTCCCTCCAGGCCCAGGTTCCAGTCCAGACAGGAAGCAGCTCTGGCTTCGGAGAATCTCCTTCTTTCTCAGAGAGAAGCTTTCCCTCCCGCTTTACCACATGAAATGGAGCGGCGGGGAAAGGGACTTCCTGCCCCAGAGCCACTGATTCAACAAAAGGGAAACATATTGCATGCTCAGGGTCCTTATGGTATTGATGGCCGTCTGGAAAACTGTGAGAAACTGAGGCAGGCTGGAAATAACCACTGTCTTTCAGCCAGGAGTTTGATGATTGTGACTGCTTTTATTTATGACTGTTTCTTTATGTATATATGGACTTGCCTGCTTCATTTGATGTTTTTAAGCCTCTGTAACATGGTCAGATTGTACCAAGTGATTTGACAAACAGGAGAAATTGAATGTGTGATGCCCATCCTCAGGTTGCCAGGTACGTATGCTTACTGATATTTGTCTAGCTGAGAAGTTAAGCTATGCAAACATGAAGTGACAGGACATTCCGAAAACATATTTGTCAGAAGAAAACAGGATACAACATTTTAAAACAGAACCCCTTTAAACGCCAGTCTCGTTAAACACAAAAGAGGAACAAAACCCTAGGGTTGGGGAGGGTGGGTGTGAGGAGATCATTGTTCTTGGAGAACAGAAACCTCTCTGAGCTTATAATTGCTGTTAAACAACAACAACACACACACACATGATCAGTAAGACCTAAACTCTGACACAGATCTGAGAGAAAAATAATTATTTTTCTAATTTAGACTGTAAGATGAAAGAGGGAATTGGAGATTAGAGACTCATCTGAGTTTGAGATCAGTCTGGCTGGCCCAGGAAGGATGTTGCCCTCCTGACACTCAGCCCAGGAGTTCCTCTGCACTTCGACACGAAAGCAGAGCTGCATCTGAGATCAGGATCACCCTTCACATCTCAGCCGAAATGCCATTTCTTCAGGGAGATCGTTCCTGGTTCCTCTGCACTACTAACCCATTTGAAAGTCCTTTTACGTTGTTCTCAAGTGCACAGAGTGGAGTTCTCTCTCCCAATGGGCTCACAGCGCCTTGTCATCACTCGCTTCTCTCTGTCCTCTCTCCCTCCCTTCCATTCCGTGTCTGCTGTGGCTTTAAGTATCAGGGTGGCTTTAGAAAAGATGTAGCAGTTTTCTGTGTGTATTTAAAATATTAGTAAATGTCATTATGTGTTGAATGCATTCTGCTTTTTAAAAAAGTTTTTAATTTTTTAAAATTAATTTTTATTGGTGTATAGTTGCTTTACAAAGTTGTGTCCGTTTCTGCTGTAGAGCAAGGTGGATCAGCTGCCCACACACATGTATCCCCCTTTTTTGGATTTCCTTCCCAGTTAGGTCACTGCAGAGCCCTGAGTAGAGTTCCCTGTGCTCTACAGTAGGCTCTCATTAGCTATCTATTTTATACATAGTATCAATAGTGTCTATACGTCAATCCCAATCTCCCAGTTTCGTCACCCCCCACCTCCCATTCCCTACTTACCCATACATTTGTTCGCTATGTCTGTGTCTTTATTTCTGCTTCGCAAACAAGGTCATTTATACCATGTTTTTTTAGATTCCACAGACATGCATCGATATTTGATATTTGCTTTTCTCTTTCTGACTTATTTCACTCTATCTGACAGTCTCTGGGTCCATCCGCATCTCTACAAATGACCCCATCTTGTTCCTTTCTGCAGCTGAGGAATGCTCCACTGTGCCTGTGAGCCATGTCTGCTTCCTCACATTCTGCTTCTTGTCTTACTTGACCCGAGTGCTTTTGGGCTCTACCTTGGTGGTGGTGTGCGTGAACTGAAGCCCCGTCTTTACTGATGGGGAAGCAGGTCAGAAGGGGAAGTGTCTGTTTCTATGTGACATCAGCAGGTGCAGAAGTAAAACCCCAGTCAACTGAGACCTAGCCCACGGCCACGAACCAGTTCCTCTCTTAAAATCACCCATATCTTCGAGTTTAAGGCAGCTATCATGACCTTAGTCTGTTTGGACTGCTATGACAAATACCACAGATTCGGTGGCTTATAAACAACAGACATTTATTTCTCAAAGTTCTGGAGGCTGAGGAGTCCAAGATCGAGACTCCAGCCTGGCTGTGTCCTGGGAAAGGCTGTCATCCTGGTTCGGAGCTGGTGCCTTCCCTGTGTCCTGACGTGGCGGAAAGGGCTGGGGCGCTCTCTGGAGCCTCTTCCCTAGGGGTGCTAATCCCATTTATCGAGAGCCCACGCTCCCAACTGAGGTATTTCCCCCGACACCACCAACTAATACCATCATCCTTGGGATTTGGGATTTCAACATATGAATTTACCATAGTAAACAGTCACACTTTTTCTCACCTATGAAGATTGATTAAATAACTTTGGAAAATTAAAACTGTTTTGGAGAACATGAACCATTTAGAAATGAGGTACAGTGTATGAAAGTTAATATAGAGCTCAAACTAATCACTACCAATACTTTCAAAGTAACGTACTTTGAAAGTAGAAAATCATAATGGATAATGGGTTTGATTTTTTTCTACTTATTTACTTTAAATTTATTTTTATTGAAGTATGGTTGAATTACATGTTGTGTTAATTAACGCTGTATGGGAAAGGGGCTCGGTTATATGTGTATATATATATAGATATGTACATTCTGTTTCATATTCTTTTCCATCACGGTTTATCACAGAATATTGAAGGATTTAGATTTTGGTTTTGATTTGGAGTTTTAAAAATAATTTTTAAAAATTTATTTAATTACTTTAAAGTGCTTGGTCTTCATTGCTGTGTGGGCTCTTCTCCAGCTGGGACAAGCAGGGGGTACTCTCGAGTTGCTATATATGAGCTTCTCGCTGCAGTGTCTTCTCTTACTGCCAAGCGCGGGCTCCGGGGTGTGCGGGCTGCGTAGTTGTCCTCCGGGGCACTTGAGCACAGGCTCAGTAGTTGTGGCCCATGGGCTTGGTTGCTCTGCGGCAGGTGCCATCTTCCTGGATCAGGGATCGAACTCGTGTCTCCTGCATTGGCAGGCCGATTTTTTTTTTTTTTTTGGTAAACCACTGAGCCACTAGGGAATCCTTGGATTTGGATTTTTTAATTCATTCTTCAGTGGAAGTGCTTAATATTAAAGGCTCCAGAGAAGGTTTAAGTTAAGCTTATATTCCTTATCACCATGTTATTACAACCACTAGAGCCTGGTGGGCTGCAGACTCTGGGGTCGCACAGAGTCAGACACAACTGCAGCGACTTAGCAGCAGAACTGTACATATAGGGCCAGTAATGGTGATGATGATGATAAAGGCATATTCAAACCAGGAATTTATATTATTTTGCCCAAAGTTCATAGAGGTAATGAGGTCATTACCTTACGAGAGCCAACAGAGGGGGTGAGGTCTCTGAGGAATCGTGCACAGGAAAAGGTACAGGAGAAAATTCTTGAGAAAACCTACCTAAGTGGAAACCAGAAGGGAAATTTCTACTACTGTGAATCTGCTCTGCATCTGTTTTTTTTTTTTACCTCGCCTCCATCTTCCTTTCACTTTACTCCAGAAGGAATATATAAAATGAAGCTGCTAAAGGCAACAAAACTGAGCTATTCCATACAGGGATGGTTGGTTTTGACTTGATAATAAGGAGAATTAAAAGTCTGGGCTTCTGAAAGCCTGGGTGGGAGACACTTAGCACTTTGTCTGGCAAAACATAAACAGTCTATAAATATTGGTCAAATGAATGTATATTTGTTGAATGAATGTTGTGTCTCTGGACTCATTTTGACTTGCTTCTTTGGGTGACATGTCTCCTATTTGGCTGGCCTGATAGGCTGGACCTCACGCTTCTTTCAATGAAGAAAGGGTGTTCTTTTTTTAAAAAAATTATTGGAGTATAGTTAATTTATAATGTTGTGTTAGTTTCAGGTGAACAGCAAAGTGAATCAGTTGTACATATACATACATCCACTCTTTTCATTATTTCCCCCCCATATAGGCCATTATAGAGTACTGAGTAGAGTCCTCGCTGTTAGCTATTTTATATACAGTGGTATATATATGTCATTTCTGATCTTCCAATTTATCCCTCCCCTCCTTACCCCTGATGACCATAAGTTTGTTTTCTATATCTGTACTCTATTTCTGTTGTGTAGGTAAGTTCATTTGTACCTTTTTTTTTTTTTTCTGATTCCACATTTAAACAATACCATATGATATTTGCCTTTGACTTACTTCGCTTAAATGATAATCTCTAGGTCCATCCATGTTGCTGCAAATGGCGTTATTTCGTTCTTTTTTATGGCTGAGTAATCTTCCAGATGTTCAAGCTGGTTTTAGAAAATGCAGAGGAACCACAGATCAAATTGCCAACATGTGCTGGATCATCAAAAAAGCAAGAGAGTTTCAGAAAGACATCTATTTCTGCTTTCTTGACTATGCCAAAGCCTTTGACTGTGTGGATCACAATAAACTGTGGAAAATTCAGAAGGAGATGGGAATACCAGACCACTTGACCTGCCTCTTGAGAAACCTGTATGCAGGTCAGGAAGCAACAGTTAGAACTGGACATGGAACAACAGACTGGTTCCAAATAGGAAAAGGAGTATACATCAAGGCTGTATATTGTCACCATGCTTATTTAACTTATATGCAGAGTACATCATGAGAAACGCTGGGCTGGAGGAAGCACAAGCTAGAATCAAGATTGCCAGGAGAAATATCAATAACCTCAGATATGCAGATGACACCACCCTTATGGCAGAAAGTGAAGAAGAACTAAAGAGCCTCTTGCTGAAAGTGAAAAAGTTGGCTTAAAGCTCAACATTCAGAAAACTAAGATCATGGCATCTGGTCCCATCACTTCATGGCAGATAGATGGGGAAACAGTGGAAACAGTGACAGGCTTTATTTTTCTGGGCTCCAAAATCACTGCAGATGGTGATTGCAGCCATGAAATTAAAAGATGCTTACTCCTTGAAAAGAAAGTTATGACCAACCTAGACAGCATATTAAAAATCAGAGACATTACTTTGTCCACAAAGGTCCATCTAGTCAAGGCTTCGGTTTTTCCAGTGGTCATGTATGGATGTGAGAGTTGGACTATAAAGAAAGCTGAGTGCCAAAGACTTGATGCTTTTTTAACTGTGATGCTGGAGAAGACTCTTGAGAGTCCCTTGGACTGCAAGGAGATCCAACCAGTCCATCCTAAAGGAGATCAGTCCTGGGTGTTCATTGGAAGGACTGATGCGGAAGCTGAAACTCCAATACTTTGGCCACCTGATGTGAAGAGCTGACTCATTTGTAAAGACCCTGATGCTGGGAAAGATTGAGGGCAGGAGGAGAAGGGGAGGACAGAGGATGAGATGGATGGCATCACCGACTCAATGGACATGAGTTTGGGTGGACTCCAGCAGTTGGTGATGGACAGGGAGGCCTGGCGTGCTGTGGTTCATAGGGTCACAAAGAGTCGGACACGACTAAGTGACTGAACTGAACTGAACTGAACTGCATATTCCATTGTATATGTGTACCACTTCTTTTTTAAAGAATGGATGTCTGTTTGCTAAGAGGAACCAGGGTGGGGCCCAGATGAGCAGAGGCTACTTTGTCAGATTTACTGAGGTCAAAGCCCTCCTCTCCAATCCATATGGTCCGTCGTAATATACCAGGTAGAGGTTTCCTAAAGATGGGGGCTGGTTCATAGTCTTTTTTTGGTTTTCCAGAAGATTTTGTGACTCAGGCAAAGGCTGACTGTTACTTCACCAATGGGACAGAAAAGGTGCGGTTTGTGGTCAGATTCGTCTTCAACCTGGAGGAGTACGCACGTTTCGACAGCGACTTGGGGATGTTTGTGGCCTTGACGGAGCTGGGGAAACCGGACGCTGAAATGTGGAACAATCGGTCGGATATACTGGCGACGAGTAGAGCCTCTGTGGACATGCTCTGCAGACGCAACTACATGCTGGGTGCACCCTTCACCGTGGGGAGGAGAGGTGAGGTGGGAGTTGGGGTCTCCTGGTGGGAGCCTGGGCGTGGCTCTTCTTCCTTGTCCTGGGCAGTTTCCTGCCTCAGGATATCTACCCATCAGGGTCAGGTGCAGGGGAGACTGTATATGATCTATCCCCAGTTGTGACTCACTCACTGTCCTCAGGGGTCAGGTCACTGTGGTCTTGATCCCAGATAGCAGTTCTCGGCGCCTTTGAGGGCTAGTGTCTTCCTGAACACAAGGGAAATTGGGAGTGTGTCTGATAAAGCCCACGTCGTCCTTGCGGACACTGACATTTCCAGCGTCTGAGTCCTGGGGGTGAGCTTTCCCCACATTTCCGGTTGCCACGTGGGTGATCTGGGGAAGAGATTCAGGGCAGAGACAGCCCCTAAAGGCACTCCGGTGTTGGCTTTGTGGATTTCCCTCACTACCTCTCATTGTTTCTCTCCCCGACTAGTACAACCAGAGGTAACAGTGTATCCGGAGAAGACCCCAGCCCTGCAGCGCCGCAATCTACTGCTTTGCCTGGTGACAGGCTTCTACCCAGGGGACATCAAGGTCACTTGGTTCCGGAATGGGCAGGAACAGAGAGAGGGGGTCATGTCCACCGGCCTCATCAGGAATGGAGACTGGACCTTTCAGACGATGGTGATGCTGCCCATGACACCTGAGCTTGGAGAGGTCTACACCTGCCTTGTTGACCACCCCAGCTTGCCGAGCCCTGTTTCTGTGGAGTGGAGTGAGAACCAGCTTGTACTTTCTGGATCCAACTTGGGTCGATCTGACTCTGGGCCTGTGTTACCTCACTATTCACCTTGGCCACAGCACTATTTCCTCCCTCTGACCTGAAGGAGTCATAGAAATTGGGGTCGCTGGCCTGGGGTGGAGAAAAATCATGGCAGATAGCTATCCTTGGATCTTCCAAGAAATAAGGAGGTCTAATCACCTCGTCACTCACTTCTGGTTTTGGGAACTCGCGTCCTCTGGTACTTTGGCCTTGGCATTTAGGGGGACATTCTTACTGGCCATCAGAATCATTAACAGAAACTCCACGAGTACAAACCTTGGACCCAAAGATGTATTCTTTCTCTGGACAGCATTGTATTGCTGTCTAGCACAGGCCCTGGGATTTCAGGAAAAAATGTTAGTCACTGTCATGTTCGACTCTTTGGGACCCCGTGGACTGTAGCAGTCAGGCTCCTCTGTCCATGGGATTTCCCAGGCAAGATTACTGGAGTGGGTAGCCATGCCCTCCTCCAGGGGATTTTCCCGACTCAGGGATTGAACCGGAGTCTTCTGCATTGCAGGTGGATGGAGTTTCAGGAAGGAGCACCAAATATTGGGAGCTTTTGGCCAACTCTGAGACCTGTTTCCCTTAGGAGCTCAGTCTGAATATTCTTGGAGAAAGATGCTGAGTGGAGCTGCAGCCTTCCTGGTCGGGCTAGTCTTCTTTCTGGTGGGAACCGTCATCCACATCAGGGCCCGGAAAGGTAATAAGTTTTGAGGAGCACCCTGCCACCTAACCCCCCGCCCCCAGCTTCTCCCACTTTCCACTTTTCCTAACGTCTAAGATGTGTGACAGGGGAAGGCTGACCATACTTCTCAGGGATCACTGGGATAATCTTTTCTGAAGCCAGAAACATTCCAGGGGGTAACTGGAGACGGAGTTCTGATGTTGTGGGTCATCTCCCACCACTCAGGATAATCACTTTTGATCCTAATTGATGTATTCTATTTCTTCCTTCTTTTTTATTCCAGGACGTGTGGAGACTCCGTTGCTTGGCAATGAGGTAATGTCTCCTTCCTTATCTTTGGGTCCCACCCAGCCTTTGGCAGAGGGAGGGATAAGACGTAAGTGGCTCTGGCTGGGTGCGCTGTCTGCTGAGTCCTTGCCCAGGAGGGTGGGGACCTCAAGAGACTTTATCGCTCTGCCTGCAGGCCCCAAGAGCAGTGCTTCCACCACGGCCACACTAGGTTCTAATTGATGCTTCTCCCTGGGAGCCTGAAGACCCATCAGGTGGCCTTGGACCACGTGAAGGACGCTGTGAGGTCAATGTTCGGGATGACTCATTCTGAGACCTTGGAGGAGTCCTGAACTAACTCTGGAGTGCTGTGTTCCGAGACCACGCATCTCTCACCCGCCTGCCCTTTGTCCTCCTCCTTGTCTACACAAGTCCTCATTCCCAAAGACAGTGCCCAGAAAGTCCCCCAAGACCTAGCTCCTTCCTGCCCCAAATGGTTTACTTTCCTGTGGTCCAGCCCTAGCCCTCTGAGTCGTGGTCTTCAGCTTTCTCTCCTCCAAGCGCAGCCCTGCAGTCTTTAGAAGACAAGTGTTCAGATAGTCACGGCTCCCTTTTCATTGACTTTTGTTTGTTTTTGGCTGTACTGTGAGGCCTTCGGGATCTTAAGCGCCGCCACCAGGGATCAGACCTGTGTCCCCTGTGGTGGGAGTGGAGAATCACAGCCCCTGGACCACTGGAGAAGTCCCGTTTTCACTGATTTTTAAAGTCTTCTTTCCTTTAAAATAAAACTGATGTACCAACAACCACATAAAAGGTGTTATTTAATACATGACTTAAGACAAAACCTTTGTACTCAACACCCAGTTCAAGAACTAGAACTTTTCCAGCCGCTGCAGAAGTCTCTCTGCTGTGGGACAATCAAAGCTCCTCCTCCCTCTTCTCAAAGGGAATTATATGTTTGCCAACTATTATACACAGGATGGAGGAATAAAAAGGTCTTACTCTTTAGGACAGGGAAGTATATTTAGTATCCTGGGATAAACAATAATGGAAAAGAATATGAAAAAGAATGCATATATATATATACATATATATATATACACAAATGAATCACTTGGCTGTGTAGCAGAAATTAACACAGTGTTGTACATCAACTATAACTCAATAAAATTTGCAAAAGTAATCATGGGACTTCCCTGGTGGTCCAGTGGCTAAGACTCTGCTCCCACGGCAGGGGCCTGGATTCAAGCCCTGGTCGGGGAACTAGATCCCACATGCTACAACTAAGTTTGCACACCACAGCTGAACAAGATCCTGTGAACTACAGCTAAGACCCATCGCAGACAAATGAATAAATAAATATTTTAAAAGAGTAAATTAAATTTAAAAAAGTAATCATATCTGGACTGTTATATCAACTACCTTAAAAAATTTCTTGGTGGTCTATTTGCTCAAGTATAACTTTTTGAACACCCTAGCTTAGGTGTCTCTTCAAAAATTTAAATTTCTTTATTTTTAACCAGATAATTGCTTTATAATATTGTGTTGGTTTCTGCCATACATCAGCATGAACCAGCCATGAATATAGGTATGTCCCCTCCCGCATGAAGCTCCCCCCCACCCCCTACCCCATCCCAGCTCTCTAGGTGGTCACAGAGCCCTGCTTGGAGCTCCCGGGTCATACAGCAGATCCCCCGGCTCTCTAATCCTACACAGGGCAATGCACACGGTTCAGCGCTGCTGCCTCAGCTCCTCCTGCCCTCTCCTCCCCGCTCTGTGTCTGCATCTGCGTTGCTGCCCTGCAAACAGGGTTCATCAGTGCCATGAGAACGGATGGCTCTAGATTCCATATATACATACATTAATATATGATGTTTGTCTTTCTCTTTCTGACTTACTTCACTTTGTATAATAAGCTCTAGGTTCACCCATCTTATTCAGTTCAGTTCACTTCAGTCGCTCAGTCGTGTCCGACTCTTTGCGACCCCATGAATCGCAGCACGCCAGGCCTCCCTGTCCATCACCAATTCCCAGAGTTCACTCAGACTCACGTCCATTGAGTCAGTGATGCCATCCAGCCCCTTCTCCTCCTGCCCCCAATCCCTCCCAGCATCAGAGTCTTTTCCAATGAGTCAACTCTTCACATGAGGTGGCCAAAGTACTGGAGTTTCAGCTTTAGCATCAGTCCTTCCAAAGAAATCCCAGGGCTGATCTCCTTCAGAATGGACTGGTTGGATCTCCTTGCAGTCCAAGGGACTCTCAAGAGCCTTCTCCAACATCACAGTTCAAAAGCATCAATTCTTCGGCACTCAGCCTTCTTCACAGTCCAACTCTCACATCCATACATGACTATTGGAAAAACCATAGCCTTGACTAAATGGACCTTAGTCGGCAAAGTAATGTCTCTGCTTTTCATATGCTGTCTAGGTTGCTCATAACTTTTCTTCCAAGGAGTAAGCGTCTTTTTAAGAACCAGTCAAATGTGCTCCTTTTAATCTAGTTGTCGTTTATGCTTATTCACACTTACAGGTTTCTCCTCCAGCCCTGTCTTCCCCTTATGATTAGCACAGTGGCTTTCCTGAGCTACTGGCCCACACAGCTCTCTGCAGTCTGGATTTGTGGACTGAGACGCCCAGCGCCGTTTGCCATGTGCCTCTGTCCTCTGCAGCTCTCGCAAATCGGCATCTGCTTGAAGAGGTTGGATTAGACTTAGATGTCATTCCTCTGAAACGTCCATAGGTGGTGCTGTGACCTCACCATGAGCTACACACCCTGCTTGTCTCTCCGTGAAGTTAGTAACCATTGCCTGGGTCACTTAATTGCCTGGGTCAATTAACTCCCTGGGAAATGTAGAAATGAGCAAGCTCCTGGAGTTGGTGATGGACAGGAAGACCTGGCGTGCTGCAGTCCATGGGGTCGCAAAGAGTCGGACTCGACAGAGAGACTGAACTGAATGTTAGATAGGGACTGAGCTAATTCTATCATCCCTTTTTCATTTACATGCATTGTTGCTTCTGTAAAGAGATCCTTCCCTTCACTGAGGAGTGGTTTGCCACATGGTACTGCGGAAAGAAAAGATCAAAGTTGAATTCTTTCCCTTGATTTACTAGTGTCCAAGTTAAAGTATTTTTTGTAGTCTCATAAACTCAAGGAATTTAACGGTGACCTCTTAGGATTGGGCTCCAGAGTGTGCTTGGAAGGGGAAGGTAATAAGGTGAGAGAAGCAGTCACAGGTCTTATGTGGGTGGGCTTCTGGGGACAGAACAATTTCAACCGTAGCATCCTCAGCAAACCAGGGATGAGCTGAAAGAAGACTAGGTTTTACTCAGGTGAAACCTAGGTCCAGGTCTAGGTCCAGGTGAGGGAAATGGTCACAATGCCAAATTAACCATCAAATAAAATTTCCATTGAGAAAAGTTCAAAAATGTAATCATCTTTTTTTTTCTACTCTAATATGTTTATTTATTTTTAATTTTAAAATTTATTTATTTTAATTGGAAGCTAACTACTTTACAATATAGTATTGGTTTTGCCATACATCAACATGAATCCGCCACAGGTGTACATGTGTTCCCTGTCCTGAACCCCCCTCCCACCTCCCTCCGTGTACCGTCCCTCTAGGTCATCCCAGTGCACCAGCCCTAAGCATCCTATATCCTACATCGAACCTGGACTGGTGACTCGCTTCATATATGATATTATACAAGTTTCAAGGCCATTTTCCCAAATCACCCCACCCTCTCCCTCTCCCACAGAGTCCAAAATACTGTTCTATACATGTGTCTCTTTTGCTGTCTCGCATACAGGGTTATCGTTACCATCTTTCTAAATTCCATACATATGCATTAGTATACTGTATTGGTGTTTTTCTTTCTGGCTTACTTCACTCTGTATAATGGGCTCCAGTTTCATCCACCTCATTAGAACTGATTCAAATGTATTCTTTTTAATGGCTGAGTAATACTCCACTGTGTATATGTACCACAGCTTTCTTATCCATTCCTCTGCTGATGGACATCTAGGTTGCTTCCATGTCCTGGCTATTATAAACACGGCTGTGATGAACATTGGGGTACATGTGTCTCTTTCAATTCTGGTTTCCTCGGTGTGTATGCCCAGCAGTGGGATTGCTGGGTCATAAGGCAGTTCTATTTCCAGTTTTTTAAGGGATCTCCACACTGTTCTCCATAGTGGCTGT
>SJYQ01043051.1:24116-66081 GCA_006410935.1 Redunca redunca
GGCCACAGGACTGGAAAAGGTCAGTTTTCATTCCAATCCCAAAGAAAGGCAATGCCAAAGAATGCTCAAACTATCGCACAATTGCACTCATCTCACATGCTAGTAAAGTAATGCTCAAAATTCTCCAAGCCAGGCTTCAACAGTACGTGAACTGTGAACTTCCAGATGTTCAAGCTGGATTTAGAAAAGGCAGAGGAACCAGAGATCAAATTGCCAACATCCGCTGGATCATGGAAAAAGCAAGAGAGTTCCAGAAAAACATCTATTTCTGCTTTATTGACTATGACAAAACCTTTGACTGTGTGGATCATAATAAACTGTGGAAAATCCTGAAAGAGATGGGAATACCAGAACACCTGACCTGCCTTTAAAAAATATCTGTATGCAGGTCAGGAAGCAACAGTTAGAACTGGCCATGGAACAACAGACTGGTTCCAAATAGGAAAAGGAATATGTCAAGGCTGTATATTGTCACACTGTTTATTTAACTTCTATGCAGAGTACATCATGAGAATCACTCAGCTGGAACAAGCACAAGCTGGAATCAAGACTGCCAGGAGAAATATCAATAACCTCAGATATGCAGATGACACCACCCTTATGGCAGAAAGCGAAGAGGAACCAAAAAACCTCTTGATGAAAGTGAAAGAAGAGAGTGAAAAAGTTGGCTTAAAACTCAACATTTGGAAAACTAAGATCATGGCATCTGGTCCCATCACTTCATGGCGGATAGATGGGGAAACAGTGGAAACAGTGACAGACTTTATTTTCTTGGGCTCCAAAATCACTGCAGATGGTGATTGCAGCCATGAAATTAAAAGACACTTGCTCCTTGGAAGAAGAGCTATGACCAACCTAGAGAGCATATTAAAAAGCAGAGACATCACTTTGTCAACAAAGGTCCGTCTTGTCAAGGCTATGGTTTTTCCAGTAGTCATGCATGGATGTGAGAGTTGGACTATAAAGAAAGCTGAGCACCAAAGAATGGATGCTTTTGAACTGTGATGTTGGAGAAGACTCTTGAGAGTCCCTTGGACTGCAAGGAGATCCAACTAGTCCATCCTAAAGGAGATCAGTCTTGGGTGTTCATTGTAAGGACTGATTCTGAAGCTGAAACTGCAATACTTTGGCCACCTTATATGAAGAACTGACTCATTGGAAAAAACCCTGATGCTGGGAAAGATTGAAGGCAGGAAGAGAAGGGGACAACAGAGGATGAGATAATTGGATGGCATCACCGACTTAATGGACATGAGTTTGAGTGAATTCCAGGAGTTGGTGATGGACAGGAAGGCCTGGCGTGCTGCAGTCCATGGGGTTGCAAAGAGTCAGACACAAGTGAGTGAACTGAACTGAACTGAACTCTCCAAGTTCATGAAGGGAATCCCCGTGGAAATCTGACATTTTCTAAGGGGATTTCCGCACTAGCCTCTGCGTATCCTTTTTCTCATATTACCTTAGTCTGCAAGGCTCTGAACGGAGCAATGGGTGACATGGAAATTCAGGGAAGGGAGAAGAGGTGATGAGGTGCTTTCTGGTCCAGCCAGAGAAGCCCTGCGTTTCTGTCCCCTTACGGCCTGTATCCATCTCTCCCTCCTTAGGCCACTGTTCTTAATTATTGCTGTCACCAAGCTTACAGAGGAAGTCTGCCGCTGTATCGATACAGATCTGGGTGAAGGACACATTGAATTTAATATTCTATAAGAGCATCATGTAGATACAAACCCAAATCTGGTTTATTACGACTCGAGTCAACAAGAAGAATGTCCATTGAGCAAACTGACTATTCTGTGACCTCAGGGCACTGACCAGCTTACCAGTCACCACGAGATGTCACCTCATCACAGTCTCTAAGGCCTAGAAGGGACAGTAGAGATGATCTAGTTCAATCCACGCATTTTTCAGAGTATAATGCAGGCAGTCCTGCTAGAACTGAGCTTCAGGAGACAAGGAATTCTTTCTTCTTCCCCACCACTGATGGATTCCCGGTGCCTAGAACAGAGCTACTCAATAAATGTTGATTCAATGAGAGTAGGAAGTCAAAAAATTCAGGCACACAGACGAGATTAGAAAAAGAAACACATTTCTCTTTTTGATAGCTATATAAATAATGGAAGCCATGTCTAGTCTAGTAAAAGTAGCACATGCAGTTAGTTCTCTAGTACATAGCCTGCCCATTGCTGTTCGTAACAACTGGCCTCTAGGGTGTATATCAAGTTTTACAAATGTGGAAACATCTGCTAATTCAGTTTCTTCGTTAGTTTCTGCAAAGTGAAAAAGAGAATACCCCCTTTTACTTTCACTTTGTAATTTGAAAGAGGAAATGTATGACAGAAGAGTTCTTTAGATGTCATTGGCAAAATTAATGCAACTGGTTGCCCAAAGATGGTATGGGTGAAAAATGTGCAAACTTCAAAAATATTGCAAAGAAACTGATTAGTTAGTAGATGCTAATGAAGACTGTCACGACTTAATGACTAAACCACCGGTAAAGGAGACGGTGCCTTGGAGAATACCTAAGATTGCTGAGGTTGACATAAATAAAATCACAGAAAAATTTGGTCATAATTCTTGGTTTCCAGATTAGATACAAAATAAGACATTGGGTTCTCTGATAGGAGATTCTGATGTTGACACTGAAGTCTATCCATAGAGCAAAGATTCTGAGATGCTGGCAAAAGAAGTTAGTGTTTGTCCTCAACAAACTTCTGAAACCAAGAGAACTGGCCTTTCACAGATGTGCTCACCGGAGAAGTCTATCTTGACTGTTTTCCATTCCTCCAATCCATATCCACTGCTTTCCCTTCTCAGTCTTTATTTCCAGGTCCACATCTGTCTATGAAAGTGTAAGTGTTAGTTGCTCAGTCGTGTCTGACTCTTTGCAACCCCATGGACTGTAGCCTGCCAGGCTCCTCCGTCCATGGAACTCTCCAGACAAGAGCACTGGAGTGGGTAGCCAATCCCTTCTCTGGGGGATTTTTCCGACCTGGGTCTCCTGCATTGTAGGCAGATTCTTTATCATCTGAATCATCAGGAAAGCCCCTCTGTCTATATCCATTGCCAAACAGGATCATCACAAGGACTTTACCCAGCATCAAAATATTTTCTTGCTCCAAAGAAGACATACGGATGGCCAAAAAGCACATGAAAAGATGCTCAGCGTCATTAATCATCAGAGAATTGCAAATCATAACTACAGTGAAGTATCACCTCACACTGATCAGTGTGGCCATCATGAAAAAGTGTACGAACAAAGGCTGGGGACTCCCCTGGCGGTGCAGTAAACGAATATCTGCCTCCGGTGTAGAGGGGCACGTGTATGGACCCCAAGGACAGGCAGTGTACGGATGTCTCTGCTTCCTTAGTGGGCTGTGGGGTGAGTGGTGGTGGGTCTGTGGATGGGGTTTAGGCGAGAACTTACATAATGTTATCAACCAATACTACTTCAAAAAAAAATCTCTACTAGAGATTATATAATTTGTTGAAGGTCACAGAGTCTATTTTGTGTAAAATGATTTCTTTTACTCTACAGCATGTCAAATAACTCTACATTATAATTTTCAGTGGTAGCATAATACTTCTTGTATGAAATTATGTTATAATTTACTTGCAAGTCCTTATTAGATAGTTTGTTTCCTTTTTAATTTTAAAAAATTTAAAATCTTTTTTCTATGTTTTATTCTATTATTTAAAAACATTAATTTTTATTGGAGTATGGTTGCTTTACAATGCTGTTAGTTTCTAGGACTTCCCTGGTGGCTCAGACAGTAAAGCGTCTGTCTACAGTGCAGGAGACCCGGGTTCGATCTCTGGGTCGGTAAGATCCCCTGGAGAAGGAAATGGCAATCCACTCCAGTACTATTGCTTGGAAAATCCCATGGACAGAGGAGCCTGGTAGGCTACAGTCCATGGGGTCGCAAAGTGAATCAGCCATGATACTCACATATCCCCTCTTTTTCGGGGTTCCTTCCCATTTAAATCACCACAGAGCGTTGAGTAGAATTTCCCTGAGCTGTATGGTTACAGAGTTCAGTCTTTTGATACAAGTACATTTTCCTCAAAATCTGTTGTTTTACATCGTACCTCATGGTGTCTCATAAGTCAAGGGGGGTAGTGAACAGCTTTTAGACAATTATCTTCTTTCCCAAGGAATATCATTTCATTTCTTTTCACCTTCGTACAGTCAAACCCTGAATATGAGAACCAGAAAAGTTGAAAAAATGTCCCAAGAAGAAATATGCCAATTCACTTTCCTTTTTGGTTCAGTTCAGTGGGTTTTGGTGATGACCTAGTGATGGGTGCCTATCAACGGTCCATGAATACTTTTTGAATGGAGAACTTTCTTTGAAGGTGTTTACCCAGAGACAAATGAGATCCCAAGTCACCGGATTGATTGGCCTTTCCCCTAGGTACTGTCCAATCCTAAAGTTCACAGGTTTCCTCATTTTCCTGCTCTGCAAAGCGAAGCGTCGGGTCCGTTGGTGGCAGCTGTGGTGACTGCCAGAGCTTCTCGTACACCGTTTCTGTTTCAAGGGTGGAAAGATGAGGGTGACCATCCCCAGGAACCCTGGGACTGTGGCTGGAATGGTGATGGCTGTGTTTCTGGTGCTGAGGATCCCCGAGACTCACTGCAGAGAGGCTCCGAGTAAGTGCTCGAGGCTGCTTTTCAGAGCTCTCCAATCTGGGGATTAACCTCTGATGTCTCTTTGGTTTAGGGTTGGATGCAGTGCACTGTGGCCAAATTGCAGGGAGAATTTAGAAGAGCTTCTATCGAGGTCCAGGGTTCTCCTCTTCAGAAAAAAGAATGTTGCTAGATTCCTTTTTTCAACCCCTGCATTTAGAGGGAAGGCTAGTGTCTCTCAGGGAAAAGACTTTGGGATCGCAGAGTTCTGGCAGAAAAAGAGAAAGTCCATTTCTACACGAGAGGCCAGGCAAAATGAAAAGTGTTAAGACTGCTCAGAGAGTAAGTGGCAAGGATTTACTGTCCTAGGCACTCTTTGGGGCGAGGGGAGTTTACGTCCGCTCAGACTGAAGGTTGGAGAAATTCAAGACAGCTTTAGTCTCTGCAGCTTCACTCTCTGAAGAGGGTGAGCTCCTTGAGTGCGAGCTGCCGGTCCTCAGGACCTTTGTCGGGTCTGAGAGGACAAACGGGAAGGGTCCAGGCAACAACTGTCACTAATTCTGAGTTTATGTACAACCCTGAATCCATATTGCTGCAGAATAGGGCTGTGAAGCTAGTGAGAAAAGAAGAGAATTAATATTTACTGTGCACGCACAAATTTCCAAACCCTGTAGTGATACATTATACACCTCTCTCTAAAACACAAGCTCATGCACACAGATGACTCTAGGGTAAGTGTTGTTAGCCACCGTTTATTTTTAAACATTGATTACTTTGGAATACAATATTATTTGTATAACACAGACATTACGCAAAACATATATGGAAAGTTTAATAAAAGTGATACAGAAATATCCAAAAAACCAACAACCAGGTCTGAAATGACTATGCGCAGCACCCCAAAAGACCCCCATGTCTGTCTTCCCAATCACACCCACTTCTAACTTCCAGAAGTCAGCTCGATTATGACTCTTCTAATCTTAATATCACTGCGTTTCTTCATGGTTTGGACATATATGAACATGACTTAAACAATATAGATTAGTTATTTCCCTCTTTAAATGTTCTACAAATTTTTTATTGTTACCAAACTATTTTTTATTGAAGAACAGTTGGTTTACAGTGTTGTGCCAGTTTCTGCTGTACGGCAAAGTGACTCATTTGCTGAGTCACATTCACACACATTCTTTTTTTGTTCTTTTCCGTGACGGTGTATCACAGGATGTTGACTAGAGTTCCGTGTGCTCTGCGGTAGGACCCTGTTGTTCATCCATTCTGAATGTAGTAGTTTCCACCCCCAAACTCCCAGTCCATTCCTCTCCTTCCCCGCAAGCTGCTAGGAACCACACACCTGTTCTCCATGTCCGTGACTCTTTCTGTTTTGGAGACGGGTTTGTTTGTGCCGTATTTTAGATTCCACGTTTAAGTGTTATCATATGGTATTTGTCTTTCTCTTTCGGACTCACTTCAGTTAGTATGATAAGCTTTAGTTGCCTCTGTTCTATGAATGTATTGTCTCACTTCTGCTCAAAATAATGTTTGAGATCTGTCATAGATTTTTCAGGTAACAATCATCAATCCATTTTCATTGTTGTATAGGAGATTCCATGTTATGAGTGTGCTACAATGTACTTACCCATTCTTTTTTTTTTCTTTTATTTGAATTTCAAAGGTAGCACATATTCATTGTAACAATTTCAAACCTTATTAATATAAAGTCAAAAGTAGAAGTAACTTCTTTGCCCTTCGTTTCCTCTTCCCCCACCCCCAATTCCACTTCCTGGAGAGAATCCCTTTATCAGTTAGGTGATAACCATCCAGATTTTTCTCTGTGCAAGTGACTGGTTGGGATGCAAGGCCGAACTAAATCTCACTCCACGGGCTCTCCCACAGAGAGTTTCGTGTACCAGTTTATATAAGGCAAATATATATGTTAATTGCCAAGTTTATCTCTGCTTGCTGTCTCATAGGACACGCAAGCTTAACAAGGACAAATGGACTGTGGACTTTCTCCACTAAACTTCTTTCTCCCCCAGATTTTCTCCTCTTTGTAAATACCACCACCATCCCACCCAGACGTTCAGGCCCTGAGGCTGGGAGACATTCTCGAATCTTTCTTCACTGTAGGATCCCAAGTCCAAACTCCTAGCTCTACCTCCAAAATGTGCCCCTGTCCAGACCCTTGTCACACCCTCCACTGCCAACCACCTGTCCTAAGCCTTCATGTACTTACCCATTTCGATGTGCACTTTTGGATTGCTTCTACTTTTCCCCCTATGTATCCTGAAGCATATGAGCCTGCTTTTTCTTCGGCTATATATTTAGAATGGAATTGGAGGTTCAAAATGGAATATGTATCTTTACAACAGAATATGCAAAAGTTATTCAAATTGATTGCTTCTTATAAAAAGAACCCAGTTCTTGGCACTTTTGATATTTTAGATGTTATGTTTTCTTATCTGGTTGGAGAAGGCGATGGCACCCCACTCCATTACTCTTGCCTGGAAAATCCCATGGATGGAGGAGCCTGGAAGGCTGCAGTCCATGGGGTCACTAAGAGTCGGACACCACTGAGCGACTTCACTTTCACTTTCCACTTTCACGCATTGGAGAAGGAAATGGCACCCCACTCCAGTGTTCTTGCCTGGAGAATCCCAGGGACGGGGGAGCCTGGTGGGCTGCCGTCTATGGGGTCGCACAGAGTCGGACACAACTGATAGAGTTGTATTTCACTGTAGTTTTCTTTTGAAGTATAGCTGATTTATAATGTTGTGTTAATTTCTGCTGTACAGCAAAATGATTTAGTTATACATATATATACACATTCTTTTGAAAAATTATTCTGTTCCACTATGGTTTATCACAGGATATTGAATACAGTTCCCTGTGCTGTACAGTAGGAACCTATTGTCTGTCCATCCTTATATAACAGTTCACATCTGCTCATCCCAAACTCCCACTCCACTCCCCCGTCCCAAAGGCAGTATCTTTCACTTGAATTTCTTTGATTTTAATGAGGATGGGCAACTCTGCCTATGTTTATTGTCTGCTTGTGTTTAGTCTTTATTGTAGGACCTATTTTGACATTTCTCCTTTTTTGTCTTATTATAGTATCTGTCTTATTTAAGAAATAAAAAGAATACTGTACTCCAAACCAAGCACATGGTCACCCCATGCTTTACCAATATTTGTTGGCACTTCCTGGCTTGTCTTTTTATTCCCTTAAGATATCTTTTGATGAGCAGAAGCTGTCATTCTAATGAAGTTGATCATTCATTTCTCCTTTATGGCTTGTCATTTTCATGATTTACTTAAGAAGTACTTTACACTTCCAGAGTCATGAAGATGGTCTCAAATTTCATCTCTAATGTATTGGCAGGATTTCATTTCATACTCAGAGCTTTAATTCATCCAGGTTTAGTTTGTACAGGGTGTGAAGAATGGTCTAGCTTCATCTAAATTTTTCCCGGGGATACGATTCTAAGGGTTGACAGCAGATTTTATTTAATCCTTTGGTATTTTCCTTCTGTCGTCCATGCTTCCCTAAGACAAGTGGCTGGTTGGGACGCAAGGCTGAACTAAATCTCACTCCATGGGCTCTCCCGCAGAGGATTTCGTGTACCAGTTTAAAGGCATGTGCTACTTCACCAATGGGACGGAGCGCGTGAGGCTTGTGGCCAGACAGATCTACAACAAGGAAGAGATCCTGCACTTTGACAGCGACCTGGGCGAGTTTGTGGCTGTTACAGAGCTGGGCCGGGTGTGTGCTGAGGTCTGGAACACCCAGAAGGACCTCCTGGCGGAGTTTCGGGCCTACGTGGAGACGCTGTGTAGACACAACTACAAGGAGACGGTGGGCTTCACTGTCCAGCGGAGAGGTGGGTTTAGGACGGGCTGAGATGCCTTCACACAGAGCCTCGTGGGGAAGGACGCAGGAAAGTGATCTTTTGTGGTTTCCCAGCATCTTGCGGGGACCAGGAGGGGTGTCAATCTCTAAGGGGGAAAAATGTTGGAAGATCTGGCAGGGCAGAGTTGGGAGGGTGTGAAAATCATTGGGGGCTTCCCAGGTGGCGCTAGTGGTAAAGAACCCACCTGCCAATGCAGGAGACCTGAGACACGTTGGGAACAGTGACTGGCAGCTTCAGTCCTTCGCATGTCCCAAGCCCTGGGCGTATCTGGTGGGGCTTCTGAGTCCCTGTCACCTCCTAGACTCCACACCTTCCTACAGCGTCTGACTCTTGTATACTTCCTTCATCCTTACCCTCACAGAAGTAATTCTTCGTCCTTGAAATGCTCTCCTTTTCTCCACCTTTCCTTTTTTTCTCTATTGAAACCTCTCATCCTTTTAGTCCCAACCTCAAGAGCGGTGCTTCTGTCCGCTTTGCTGGGGCAGCTAGGTGGAGCTGGCCTTGGTCCTCCAGCTGTGAGCACAGCACACTTGGCACATTTGTACCCGTGCACATGTATGGTATGTATATACAGTTTAAACGTTATCCCGTCTGTTAGCAGATGCATGCTATCATATATCGGATGGATAAACAACAAAGTCCTGCTGTAGAGCACAGGGAATGGTGTTCAATATCCTGTGATAAACCACAATGGAAAAGAATATGAAAAAGAGTGTATATAGCTGCGCAGCAGAAATAAACACATTGTAAATCAGCTATGTGGTGGTTTAGTTGCTAAATTGTGTCTGACTCTTGCAACCCCCTGGACTGTAGCCCGCCAGGCTCCTCTGTCCATGGAAATCTCCAGGCAAAAATACTGGCGTGGGTAGCCATTTCTGTCTCCAAAAAATCAACTATACCTCAATAAAAATCAACTGTACTTCAGTAAAATCAACCCTACTTCAGCAAAAAATTATCCAAGTCTGTGTTACAAAGAGCTTTCACATAAATGATCTTGTTCAAGAAACCAGCGATTGCTAAACAAAGGTATTCTTCTCTTACAAAATAGGCTAGCATATAACCTAAATAAACCCAGAGCTGGAATTCTAATAGGTGACAAATATTTATCTTTGTGGGTGTGCATGCAAGCATGTTAAAAGAGCATTATTTATAACAAAGCCTGAAAACAACCCACCTTTTTGTCAAGAAACAAATTGAGGCATAACTATATAATAGACTACTACTCAGCAATTAAAATAAATAAACAGGGATT
Organism: Redunca redunca; assembly: GCA_006410935.1. Taxonomy (NCBI): domain Eukaryota; kingdom Metazoa; phylum Chordata; class Mammalia; order Artiodactyla; family Bovidae; genus Redunca; species Redunca redunca. Next base: position 33,898 of record SJYQ01043051.1, read on the forward strand.
TCCCTAGTGGTCCAGTGCAGGGATGATGGGGTTCTTGGCCAGAGAACTAAGATTCCACATGCCGTGTAGCAGCTAAGCCCATGTGCCAAACAAAATATCCATGCTGTAATGAAGATTCCCCTGCCACAGCTAAGACTCGATGCAGCCAAACACATACATAAAATGTTAAAAAGAGAAACAGCGAATGGACAAATGAACTGAGTTAGAACCATACAACAGAATGCCATGCAGCAATGAAAGGGACAGGAAACCGTTAGGTGGGCGGGTCTCATAGAAACTATGTTGAGATGCAGAAGCCAGAAACAAGGTGGCACAGATGGCAACGTTCCATTCACACGAAAATTACACACAGGTGAGATTAATCTGTGGTGTTGGAAATTAGAATAGTAATTGCCTCTGGCCACTCCAGGGTTCTTGCCTCGAGGATCCCAGGGACAGGCGAGGCTGGTGGGCTGCCGTCTATGGGGCCGCACAGAGTCGGACACGACTGAAGCGACTTAGCAGCAGCAGCAGCAGCAGAGGTGGTGGTAATACCTGTTATCTGGTCTACTGTAGTTTCTAAGGACAGACTGCAGCCCCTGGTAAGAACTTCTCTGTTGCCTCATTCTCTAATTTTGTCTCTTTTCCTCCTAGTGGAGCCTACGGTGACTGTCTCCCCAGCCAGTACAGAGGCCCTGAACCACCATAATCTGCTGGTCTGTTCAGTGACAAATTTCTATCCTCGCCAAGTTAAAGTCAAATGGTTCCGGAATCAACAGGAGCAGACAGCTGGAGTTGGGTTCACACCTCTTACTCAGAATGGGGACTGGACCTACCAGATTCACGTGATGCTAGAGACAGTACCACAGTTTGGAGACGTCTACGTTTGCCACGTGGACCACCCCAGCCTCCAGAGCCCCATCACAGTAGAATGGCGTAAGGGCCGCTTCATTGACCCTACAGACTCGACAGAAAAGAAAAAGTTCAGGGAGAGCGCTGGGTCTGGTTGGGGGGGAGTCCGTCTTCATCCCTCATGTCCTATGTAACTCCCTGACACAATTTCTGGGCTGGAAGTGACCGAGGACTAGATCCCAGTATCTCAAGTTGAAAGGCATCTGTTGAATCCTTATCTCATTCCCCCCCCAAGATGTGATGGTGGTCCCTTCACACGACCGGACCCCTCTCCCCTCTCCTCCAGGCTGCAGCTCAGCCTGAGTAATGTGCCTTCTGAAGTGTTCAAGCTCTGGGCTTTGACGTAGAGGCTGGTATCTGAAGGTGACCTGTGGAGGACAGACAAACAGATGGACATGCCTCCTTGGGGCTACCATCCGCCCCCCACCATCCATCAGAGCCCCCCGGGATCTTTGCCTGCCCTCCCCTCTTCTGTCTGGTTTCCGAGCCCCTCTGTCTCTTGTACACATGACCAGACTCCAGGCTTCCAGACGAGGATGCTGTGGGCCGTGGGGACACTGACGTGAGGGCTTTTACTTCCAGGGGCACAGGCTGAATCTGCCCGGAGCAAGACGCGGAGCGGAATTGGAGGTCTTGTGCTGGGGCTGATCTTCCTTGGTGTGGGCCTTTTTGTCCACTTTTGGGATAAGAGAGGTAAGACGCCTTGGGAGAAAAAGGGGAAGACAGGTGCTGGGCTGAAAAGCCTCTGTCGATCCTTCTCTAGGGACTGTCTCAGTGACATTGGGGTGATCTTCTTTTGTGGCAGTTGAATCCTTATTGTATGTGGGTGGGAGCAAAGAACGTTCTGGAACTGCCCCCCTCATTTCCTTTCGGAGGCTGAGATAAAGAGAGATGTTATTTTCTCACCAGCCGGGTGAATGAGTTTTTATTTCCCTTCCTTCCAGCTAGCCGCTCCTGAGGTCTCATCCACAGGTAAGACCCCTCCCCTTCTGGTCCGGAACAATGACACACACAAGATAGACGAAGTGGGTTGGTCTGGACTCTCTCACCGGCCTCTGTTATTCCTTTCTTGGTTCACACCACATTCACTCATGTGAGTTGAGGTCAGGGAAAAGTCTGGAAGCTTCTGTGCAGTCTCTGCAGGAAACCTCAGAGGTGGTTTCTCCAGAAGAGGACCCAGCCTTTGCTATCAGCCATTCCGGAGTGTCTGAATGATGCTCTAGACTCCACCACGACAGGAAGTACTCCTGAACTTGCTGGTAGGGGAAAGGGCAGGACCCACAGTTCTCACCAGCCTGATTAGTCTATGACCTGTGCTCAGAAGCTGGCCACGTGGCCCTTCAGGCCGAAGATGTGCGTTCACTTTGGGAGAGTACGGTCCTTCCTTAGTGCCAGGAGACACAGTGAAGAGCAGGTGTTAGATGAGAGTAATCTCAGTGTCCCCAAGGAACCCAGAGGGGCTAGGGCTGAGTCTGCTTCGGGGGTGGGTGTGACTTATGAGTCCTCTGTCTCTCCTCCAGGGTTCCTGCACTGACCCCAGTGTTCTTCTTCCTGGGGTCTGTCGTGACTCTTTCCTGATCTTGTCCTGCTATTCTCCGTGGTTCCTGCCTCCCTTCTCTCGGGACCTGTGAACAAGCCAGCTCAGCCCGAATCATCCATCAGGACCTGACTCCTGGTGACCCAGAAGCAGCTGTCACATGCAATTTTTGTTTTGATTTTTCCTGAATTTCTGCCCATGACTCAACTTTCCTCTTCGGCTCTCTGAGCTGCCTGCTGAGTCTGTTTGAACCATAAATGCCCTCAACAGGCATTTCTGATCTTGTTCTCTTCTGAAGACTGCCCGTGAATTCAGTGTCAGGCTCTTTTATCTTTCCATCAAATAGTTTTCAAAGTGAAATAGATTTGTTAATCCCTTGTGTTCCCAGTTCTTATTGAGTGTGATGGTGGTGGTCCTGTGGAAACACTGACAAAGAAAAGGTCAGATTCTCAAGTTCAGTTATGTCCCCAAGAAGGTCAGATCCAGGCAAGGAGACTGGAAAGTCATGGGTCCCCATCCTTGGTCTAATTCAGGTATCACATAACAACGTGAAGTGAGGTGTGATGTAAATTCAATTTTCCATTGTCTGTAGGTCCTGGAAGCTGGGATTGTGTGCAGCAGACTTTTCTGGCTTCTACTACAGTCTACAGTCTTATGAGTTTTTATGTATTAGTGCAAGTGAAACAGTTTGGTCCCTTCATGGACCCAATGCCTAATGTGATGAATCAAACTGAGGGCACAAATATCTTCTGTCAAGTGCACTGTCTCCCTGGGGCAAAAGATCAATAAAATTATTGCTCATTGAATCCAAACTACCGGAATGTATAATTAACAGTGGAAGCTTTTATTAGCAAGTATTTTTTTTTCTAGTGCATATGATAAAAACTCTCCTAAAATCAGCCTAAAGGGAAACATTCATTTGGGGGTCTCATGCAATTGGAAAGTTTGTGTTCGGATTTGACTTCAGAAAAATGCCTAGATCCCAGGACGTCAGTGAGACCCCCCCCGCCCCCTTAGCCCGTCTCTGGGCCCTCTCCCTGCCTTCTGCCTCGGTCTCTCCTCTCAGCCTACCTCTCTGTGTCTCTCTCCATCTATATCTCTGTTTTCCTCTTTTTGTCTTTCTCTCTGTTTCTCTTTTGCCGCCTGTCTGAAGGACCCTTTCTCTCCCTGTTAATCTATTCGTCGGTCTTCCAGTCTTGCTGTCTCTGTGAGTGTTTTTCTGTTTATACCCATGTTTCAGCTTCTGAATGTCTGTCTCTGTATTTTGCTACCTCTCCTCTCTCTATGCCTCGCACGTGCATTTCCGCCTCTCAGAATGTCTCCTGCCCACCTCTCCACGCCTCACCCTGCTGGCTCACGTGTCCGACGGTCACTTCTTCTCTTTCTGTCGTTCTCTCTGCCTGTTAACTTTTTGTGTACATTCTCTCTTGATATTGTTTGCCCCTCTGCTTCTCTCTGTCTCCACCTCTCTTTTGAGATACGGGTTGCTTGCTTTCTCTGGCTCATGCTCTGTGTATGTCGCTTGAGTTCTGCACTTCCCTGTTTGTCTCTTATTTTCTCCTATGGGAATCAAGCATTTTCCACATGGCTAGTAATACGGCCATCTCAAATTTTCAGCCCATCACCCAAATGACAAAAGACCATTATGTTGAGTTTAATTTAAAAATCTAGATGAAGTCTGATTGAGTGACACTCCAAGCTCTCTCTTGGACAGTCACAGGACAGTTACTTTATCCATAGGTATGAGGGACTCTGATTGACCAGGCTTGAACTCAATTCTCTGTCATAGAGGGAGACTTTTTTCCTTTCCCAAAACAAGGGTGGAAAAGAGTAAGACTGGATGGATAATCAACACCGTCACCACCATCATCCATTATGCAAAACTTTGATACCTGAAGTTTCTCTGTCTCTGCTTTTCTGTTTGAAAAATAAATTCAGATGTTTTCTCTATGTAGAATTTATGTAGTCCATATACAACCAATGCTTCACTTTCCTATTCTAAAGGGAGAGATACCAGATCACATTGACCTCCAAATCTAGGATCTCTGATGACGCAAATTTCTTTTTCTACTGTGGGTATGGCTCTTAGTGGTCCACAAGTTGTGGTGAAACGATAAGTTCACCCCCATCAATACAGGAGGAAATGATAGCATAACCACAACAAGACTATAATCATCAAATGAGTGAAAGGTTCAGAGTGTGTCCAACTTACTGAGCTGACAGAGGAGCGTCATAGGTCACAGAATCTGGCTGAACTTTGGCTCTGCTCCCAAGGAAGGTCTACACTGCCCCAGTCCTACCTGGCCCCTTTGTAAGATGGCCCAGGACAGGGCTCTTCTGTGTCACACAATTTAGAAGTCCTCTTCAATTTGGTGGGTTTAAAGGGGCACGTGGCTTTGTGTGGGCACTCTGGATACTGAGGAATATCTTAGACATGTAAACTTCTTCTTCTTTTTTAAATTTACCCAAAGCATTTTTTAAAAATGATTTGGAAATAAATTAAGGATACTATCTCAGTCTACCATTCTGAAGAGTTATTCATCTATACTACAAAGTAAGCTTTCACTGACGTTCTTCTGCTATGAAACGAACAATTTTTAGATAAATTTAACATAAATTTAGAAATTTTTAACTTTTAAGCTTATGCGTGTGTTTTTGATAGTGCATTAGAAAAGATGCAGAATTTCACAGAAGACCACTTCATATTTGAACCATGCAGTTATTCCACTCAATGTTGAATGTAAAATCCCTAATTCTTTTTTTTCCCCTGGGAATTTGTTTTTTCTCTCACTTCTTTCTTGTTTTTTCATAACCTTTCTTTATTTTTTAAATATAAATTAATTTTAATTGGAGACTAATTACAATATTGTATTGGTTTTGCCATACATTGACATGAATCCACCATGGGGGTACATGTGTTCCCCATTCTGAGCACCCCCTCCCCCCGCCCTCCCCATCCCATCCCTCTGGGTCATCCCAGTGCACCAGCCCTGAGCACCCTGTCTCATGCATCGAACCTAGACNCATTCTGCCTGGTGTGAAATGGTACTTCATTGTGGTTTTGATTTGCATTTCTCTGATAATGAGTGATGTTGAGCATGTTTTCATGTGTTTGTTAGCCATATGTATGTCTTCTCTGGAGAACTGTGTGTTTAGTTCTTTGGGGTATTCTTTGATTGGGTCATTTATTTTTCTGGAATTGAGCTGTAGGAGTTGCTTGCATATTTTTGAGATTAGTTCTTTGTCCATTGCTTCATTTGCTATTATTTTCTCCCATTCTGAAGGCTGTCTTTTCACCTTGTTTATAGTTTCCTTTGTTGTGCAGAAGCTTTTAATTTTAATTAGGTCCCATTTGTTTATTTTTGCTTTTATTTCCAGTATTCTGGGGAGTGGATCATAGAGGATCCTGCTGTGATTTATGTCAGAGAGTGTTTTGCCTATGTTCTCCTCTAGGAGTTTTATAGTTTCTGGTCTTACGTTTAGATCTTTAATCCATTTTGAGTTTATTTTTGTGTATGGTGTTAGAAAGTGTTTTAGTTTCATTCTTTTACAAGTGGTTGACCAGTTTTCCCAGCACCACTTGTTAAAGAGATTGTCTTTAATCCATTGTATATTCTTGCCTCCTTTGTCAAAGATAAGGTGTCCATAGGTGTGTGGATTTATCTCTGGGCTTTCTATTTTGTTCCATTAATCTATATTTCTGTCTTTGTGCCCATACCATACTGTCTTGATGACTGTGGCTTTGTAGTTTTTCTGGGAATTTTTGCAATAATTTATCAGTTTGTGTGGTATATCATGAAACTCTAGTGGGGGGATCTGTTAGGCAGTAACTGTTGATAAAACTAAATTGTTGATGAATTGAGATCCTGAAATGCAGACTCAATTGCTGTAGCTTCTCTCTGTTTTTGCTATGAGTTCAAGTATTTCAAGTGCAGCCCCAGGTCCTCAGCTTATCTATTCTTTTCTCCTGTGAATGAGCAGGAAAGGATGACAAAGAGACAGATTCCTTTGATCCATCTTCCCAGGTTACATTCTAGTGAAAATCTTCAAATGAGAGGCATTTAGACCTTTTTTAGGGAAGAACTGCATCACATTTGTAAAGTTCCTAAGTGGCCATTCTACCCCTCACACAGATTTTCCCTGGCTCCTCCTAGGGAGCAGGCACATCTCACCCTGAGTGTTTCCTTTTTGTCTAACTTTACTTCTAACAATGTCTTTACAGAGCAGATCCTTTAATTTTTAAACTATTTGACTTAGTTATGCTGGATTTTTGGCCATGAGCAGAAAGTAAACGTCTTAAAGATGATTTGTATTAATGCTTTTGATGGACTGGATTGAAAACATTTGATTCTTTCCTGTTGTTTAAGACACTGTCATTTCTTTTCTGAATTATTGAAATAGCGTCCCACTCATTTCTCTACTCCTTTCTCAATTCCTACAATATACTTTCCACAGAGCAATAAGAAATATTCTGAAAGCCTAAATCACATCACATCTATACTAAATATCTCAAGTGTTTTCCTACAGTACTTAAAATTAAATCTAGATTCCTCAGTTGGCTAACAAAATCCTCTGTGACTTGGTCTTTGTTCATATTTCTGAGTTCATCATATGCCTTTCTACTGTTCCACTTCATCTGTTTGGGTTATACTGGATGCTCTAAGAAATCAATCTTAAAAATTCAGAAGATCAGCAAGGCTGCTGAAGAAAATGTAACTCCCAACTTTTAGGTTGTGCACACTTTCCCATCAACAGCAGTATAGTCCCTGATATAGAACAGGCACGCGGTACGTATTTGTGGTTGGCTTCATGGAGATCTCTGTTTCAGGGCTTCCTCTGTCTCTGGAATCTTTTCTATTTGGGTGTATATTTGGTGTATATTTGTACTCTTGTGCCAATACCGCACTTCTAATGACTATAATTTTAACATGTGTTTTGGTATCTGGAGTGTCTTCCCTCTTCCACTCTAGATTTTCTTTCCAGAATTCTCTTGGCTACTTTTGCACACCGACACACACAGAGGCCTTCCTACAGTAGGATTACATCATTATCATCCCGCGTCACTTTGGTGTTTCCCATATGTCTCTCTGATGAATAGCAGATGGTCCTATTTGAGTGGGATTTAAAAGTTGTCTCCATACTGTGTTCTCTACAGGAACAGAATTGCTTCATATACAAGACCTTAAAGTCAGCAATCTTGCTAAATTCTTATAAACCTCAAAAGTGATTTTTTTTTTGACTCCTGAGCAGCATGCAGAAATTCCCTAACCAGAGGCTGAACCCACACCCTTTACCGTGAAAGCCCCTAGACCACTGGTCCACTGGACTGCTGTGAGGGGGCCCTCTTGTAAGTGATCTTGAAAATTTTTTTGATTGCTCCCAAACACAGTTTTTGTACACAGGTATAATGTATTAAAATAATAGGTTTGTCTCTTCCTTTCTGACCTTTATAGCTTCTTTCTTTCTCTACTTCTTTGAAAGAGGTATCCAGTAAACTAGTGAATAGATATTACAAGCTGCTATACTTGTTTTGTTCCTGAACGCATACCATCCATCTGTTTTGAAGTTCTCATTCAAAGTATCTCTTTTGGGGCTGTTAGTGCCAGAGACAAGAGAAAATGGTGTTTATCTAATTTCTGTTAATCACAGAAAACATGTTAAAAAGTGATGGCTTCTCCAAGAGAGAAGTACTTCAGTACTCAAAAGTTGACATTTTTATATGATTCAGAGTACATCTAACTCTTCAGTGTTCTGGCTCTCTATAAATGAATAAGAAGTCAATATGTCATCCATTGGGACTTGGTACCCTGAAAGAAAATGCCCATGAAGATGATGAATTGGTAGAAAGACTTAGAAGCAGGGTCTTGGCCCTTGGGTGGAGATGCCAAGGTCTGCTTCTGATGAAAGTAATAAATTAGCACTGACATAGACAGCAATTGTGAATACACATTCCTAAATGTAAGGCTCCACTATAGTAGGCGTTCAGCACTATTATTTATTTATGGCAGAAGTGGGCATTGATTTGGCCTAAGGAATTTCCCTCCCCACACCTCCGGCTGTTCAAGTGATAAACATAGCCTGTTTGTACAAGAAGAGCCCAGAGGAACAAAATTAACTTTAAATGCTTTTAAGCAGAAAGGAGTTTATTGGAAGGCTTACTATGGCTTAGAGAATCAGCAAGACATGAGGTGGAACCAAATCAGGCAGCCTGGGAAGCTAGCTTGAGCCAGAAGCACCACATTACAGAAGGTCCTGACTACAGGAAGCCACTGTGACACCTGTCTCTTTACACCACAAAGTGACAATATCTCCTAACTCTGTGGCCAAAAAACAAAGCGCGCCCACTGGTGTCTTTTTAGGGAAGAAAACTGTCAGCATGTCCAGGCTTCTCTAGAATGCCTCTGATCAGCCAAAGCCAGATGACACCTAAGATCATCCAGGAATGTGGACCTGGGTATGATTATACTAAGTGAGATAAGTCACACGGAGAAAGACAAATATCATATGACATCACTTGTGTGACAAAGGTCCCTATAGTCAAAACTGTGGTTTTTCCAGTAGTCGTTTATGGATGTGAGAGCTGGACTATAAAGAAGCTGAGCACCAAAGAACTGATGCTTTCAAACTGTGGTGTTGGAAGAGACTCATGAGAGTCCCTTGGACTGCAAGGAGATCCAACCAGTCAGTCCTAAAGGAAATTAATCCTGAATATTCATTGGAAGGACTGATGCTGAAGCTGAAGCTCCAATACTTTGGCCACCTGATGCGAAGAGCCAACTCACTGGAAAACACACTGATGCTGGGAAAGACTGAGGGCAGGAGGAGAAGGGGGTGACAGAGGATAAGATGGTTGGACGACATCACCAACTCAATGGACATGAGTTTGATAAAAATCTCTGGGAGATAGTGAAGGACAGTGAAGCCTGGTGTGCTGCAGTCCATGGGGTTGCAAAGAGTCAGACACGACAACAAATCACTTGTATGTGGAATCTAAGAAAGCGGTACAAATGAACTTATTCATAAAACAGAAACAGACTTACAGATGTAGAAAACCAGTTTATGGTTACCAGGGGGAGAAGGGAGGGGTAAACTGAGAGGTGGAGACTGACACATACGCACTGCTGTATATAAAGTAGGTAACTAAGAAGGACCTACTGTAGAGCACAGGGACTCTGCTCTGGACTCTGTAATGGCCTATGTGGGAGAAGAACCTAAGAAAGAACGGATGTATGCATGTGTATAACTGGATCACTTTGCTGTATAGCAGAAACTAACATGATATTGTAAACCAACTATACTCCAAAAATTAAAAAAAATCATGATATGATTATAGATGAAATCTCAGAAAAAATGATACAAACGAACTTATTTACGAAACAGAAACAGACTCACATAGAAAACAAACTTATGGTTGTCAAAGGGGAAAGGTGGGTGGGAGTGATAAATTAGGAGTTTGAAATTAACATATATACACTATCATACATAAAATAGATAACTAACAAGGACCTATTATGTAGCACAGGGAATTCTACACAATATTTTGTAATAACATGAATGGGAAAAGAATTTGAAAAAGAATAAATATGTGTATATTTATAACTGAATCAATTTGCTATACACCTGAAACTAACAGAACATTGTAAATCAACTATAGTCTAATACAAAATAAATTTTTTAAAAAAAGAATGAAGAAAAAAAAGATTATCCGTGAATGTGCTTTCTGTCTATAGCACAGCACAGAAGCAGTAGAAGAAGTCAAGAGGTACACTGTTTGAAAACCCACTTACACAGGGGACAGCGAATCCTTAAAAATACTTTATTTCTCTTAGTAATATCAGTGATTTCCAGATAGAATGCTCTACAATAAAAAATAAGGGGGGATAATATTGTTGCACAGTAGGTGATGCGCAGATCAACCACTTTCGGGTTCAATAGACGTTTTCTACTTAGAACAACAATGTCTAGTCAGTCTTGCCTCAAACTCACAGCCAGTTCATTTAGGTGTGATTCTCAATGAGAAATCACTGATTTGCCTGTGTCTTTATGCACTATTTTAAGCTATTTTTATGGCTTCCTTCTTTTAGCGACTGACAACTGGCCTGAGAATGGTCTTATCTTGCAAACACAGGCTTTGGTTTCACTGAGGAGAAGCCAGCATCACCGCCCTCTCTTTCAGTCTGCTGTGGGCCGGGAGTTTCCAGAAACGCACAGAGTGTCTGTCCTGCCCTCTGCTTTCACTCACTTTCTGTCCTCTCACTCCAAAAAATCACATTCTTTGTCTCTTTATGGCTGTAAAACATTTTACTTGAAGTGGTAAAATAGAACTCTATATAGAAAAGCAAGTTAAATCCACTGATATCACTACACCTACACAAATGGCTAAATTAAAAAACAAAAAACGGAGACTATCTAATGTCAAGATGTCTTGTAACCTAAATGCTCACCTTTTGCGTTTGGTTGTGTAAAATAGTACAACCAGTGCTTTAAAAGGCTGGCTATTTCTTGGAAAGATAGACTTATCCTATGACACAACAATGTTGCTTGTAAATCCTTACCGAAGGAAATGTAAACATATGTCCATAAAATGGCTTATTAAAAATGTTCAGAGCCACTATTTATTACTTATATTAGCCCCAAACAGAAAATAACTAAAAAGTCTCTCAGCAAAATCAGAAATCAACAAATGTCCTTTCTTCAGAGAATAACAAGGAGTGAATTATTCATACAGGCAGCATGGATGAAACTCACAGGAAACAACAAGCCTCATGTCGGATGAAAGAAGCCAGACAAAAGAAAGCACAGACTGTACGACGTCTTGCTTGTGAGGTTTTGGAAGTCTGCCTCGACCCCAGGGAGCTGTGACAGAAGTAACTCCAGCACAGTGCTCCTTCAGATGAGACGCGTGGGGATGACTAGGGACTTACAACACGTGTATCACCAGAAAGGGGCTTCCCAGGAGGCTCAGCGGCAAAGAATCTGCTTGCCAATGCAGGAGGCGCCAGAGACGCAGGTTCAATCGCTGGGTCGGGAAGATCCCCTGGATGAGGAAATGGCAACCCACTCCGGTATTCTTGTCTGAATAATCCCATGGACAGAAATTAAGAGGATATATATGGAATTTAGAAAGATGGGGATGATGACCCTGTATGCGAGACAACAAAAGAGACTCAGATCTATAGAGAGAACTTTTGGACTCTGGGGGAGAGAGAGAGGGAGAGGGTGGGATGAGATGGGAGAATGGCATTGAAACATGTAAAAAAAAAAAAAAAGAATACTGTAGTGGGTTGCCATTTCCTTCTCCATGATACTGACATTACTTCAGAATTGCATATTTTATTGCTCTGTGACTATTTCAATAATTTGAATAAAGTTTGTGAAATATTAAAAAAAATAAATAAATTAAAAAAAAAAAAGAAATTAAGAGGACCCTAGACAGTGTATTAAAAAGCAGAGAGATCACTTTGCCGACAAACACCCATGTAGTCAGAGTTAGTTTCTCCGGTAGTCGTGTATGGATATGATAGTTCGACCATAAAGATGGCTGAGCACCTAAGAATTGATGCTTTCAAACTGTGGTGCTGGAGAAGACTCTTGAGAGTCCCTTGGACAGCAAACCAGTCAATCCTAAAGGAAGTCAACCCTAAATACTCAAGGGACTGATGCTGAAGCTCCAGTACTTTAGCCACCTGATGCGAACAGCCAACTCCTTGGAAAAGACCCTGATACTTAGAAAGATTGAGGGCAGGAGGTGAAGGGAGTGACAGAGGATAAGATGTTTGGATATCATCACTGACTCAATGGACATGAGTTTGAGCAAACACCAGGGGATAGTTGAAGGACAGGGGAGCCTGGTGTGCTTCCGTCCATGGGGTTGCAAAGAGTTGGACACCACTGAGCAATGGAACATGCATGCGTGCATCAGCAAAAAATGACAAGATTGTGAACAAATGGCTATGATAAGTCACCACACTGGAAAATGACAAAATACCCAAGCCCTTGTCTTAGACTGCTTTGAAGAGAACTTGATTTAAGACAAATGCTTTGTGCAATTATTGTCAAGAGCCAGGTTAAATGTAAATTTGTTGTTATTTTTTAGTCACTAAGTTGTGTCTGACTTTTTGTGACCCCATGGACTGTAGCCTGCCAGGTTCCTCCATCCATGGGATTTTCCAGGCAAGAATACTGGAGTTGGTATTTGGAGTTGCCATTTCTTTCTTCAGAGGGTCTTTCTGACCCATTGGATAGAACCTGTGTCTCCTGCTTGGCAGGGGGATTCTTTACCACTGAGCCACCAGGGAAATCCAACTGCAAAGATAAATATATGCTTAGTTGCTCAGTTGTTTCTGACTCTTTGTGAACTCATGGACTGTAACCCACCAGGCTCCTCTGTCCATGGGATTCTCCAGGCAAGAATACTGGAGTGAGTTGCCATGCCCTCCTCCAAGGGATCTATCTTCCCAACCCAGGGATCGAACCTAGGTCTCCTGCATTGCACGCAGATTCTTTACCATCTGAGCCACCAGGGAAGCCCAAGAATACTGGAGTGGGTAGCCTATCCATTCTCCAGGGTCTCTTTCTGACCCATGAATCCACCAAGAGTCTCTTGCATTGCAGGTGGATTCTTTACCAGCTGAGCCACCAGGGAAACCCAATATATGCTGTGTTTTTCATGTTTCATCAAGAATATGGACATAGAGAATTCCCTGGTGGGCTAGTGCTTAGGACCCAGTGCTTTCACAGCTCATAGCCCAGGTTCCACCTCAGTCAGGGGAAATGGGAACTAAGATTCCACAAGCCTTTGGCTATAAGTCACCACACTGAAAAATGACAAAATACCCAAGCCCTTGTCTTAGACTGCTTTTAGGAGAACTTGATTTAAGACAAATGCAAAAATAAATAAATAAAATGCAGACCTATAATTGTTTACCTCGAAGCACACTTCATTGCGTTCTAATCACAATTTCTCATCTCAAAACCAGTAACAGATTTCCAATAGGATTTATTTCCCTGTAAATTTGAAGAGACAATATATTAATCTACTAAGTTTTGATTATGAGGTTCCTAAAATCACTGCTATACCTTGCTAATTCAACATCCATTAGCTCCATGTTTGTTGTTAACAGAGCTCCCAACCTGAGTTTAAGAATATAGGACTAATTATTAGCTGCTTCCCTTGTGGCTCAGCTGGTAAAGAATCCGGAGACCTGGGTTTGAACTCTGGGTTGGGAAGATCCCCTGGAGAAGGGAAAGGCTACCCACTCCAGTATTCTGGCCTGGAGAACTCCATGGACTGTATAGTCTATGGGGTTGCAAAGAGTCAGACACAACTGAACAACTTTCACTTTCACTATCAGCTCTTTCTGTGTGCCTCTATCAGTAAATATTTTCCTTCACAATCTTACAACACATTAAAAAAGTAATTTGTTGAGATCCAGACAATTCTTTTCCTTTTTTTTTTTTGACAATGTAAAATTCAAGAGAAAATGATTCTGATGAAGTACCCCTGATTACATGTCAGCATTCACTTTTTTTCAGTGCATATCTACATGAGTGAAATCCAAATCAAAGGTCTTCTGCAGGGCACACAAGCCTCACTCATTATATTAAAACAATTTGTATAATTTTTTGATTGGGTCAGGTCTTAGTTCCTCCATGTGGGATCTCTAGTTCCCTAACAAAGGATGGAACCTAGGCTCCCTACATTTGGGAGCACCAAGGCTTAGCCACTGGACCACAAGGGAAGTCCCTCATTCATTATTTTTAGTTCTGTTTTGCCACTTCTGTTAGGAAACCATTGACCAAAACCACCCGCCTTGGCCAGGTACAATGATAACCACTTGCATGAGTTGTCTCACAAAAGGATCTCCCGATAAGGAACAAGGTGTGGCCACCGAAAACCAACTAGGAGAATTTGCGAAAGGCCCAAAGGTGGGAGGAGACACCCGCCCACAGTATGTGCGACCGACTTCCCAGAATCCTTTGCTCTGGAATTCATCTCGGCTGAGTGAGGTGTGAGCCCCCGGGAAGGACCCTGAGTCAAAACGATTGGCCAGAGACAACCGGGAAACTAACCCGTCTTCATAAAACCCGGCCCGCAAACCAGGGGCGGAGCAGTCCCCCAGGGCTCCCCGCCCCCCTGCTCCCCGCCGGGCGCGCCTTTATGACGTCTCTTGCTCTGTCCGCACGTGTGTCTCCTGGGACAGCTCATTTCCCAGTGTTAGACGAGTGTCCAGTCTCGGGCCATGAGGGGGTTGGGTCTCCCTGTAGCTCTTCCAGTATCTGGCTGTACCAGTGATTCACTCCCCTACCCTCTGCTTTATTTTTATTCTTTGGGTTTTTGCTTTTCCCTGAAGTGCTTCCCTCTTCCTTCTTGTCTTGCTCTCTGAGGTACATGGGAAGCGACCACTTCCAGTTTCAGATCTTTCCCAAGCCTGCATCTGTCGCTTGCCCTGAAACATCTCTGGTGATGTTCCTTTTGAGACTTTGCCACCAGAAGAACTTTCCCAAGAAGGAGTCCCGTCGTCCAATAGAAGATGTTGACTATTTTCCTCTATTGTGTCCAACAATATATGCTTCATGTAATCTTTTTACCTTGCACTGAGCCTGCAGGTCCTTTAACGAGGATAGGATGGGTAAGAGTCATCACGATCCTTCCAATTATTTTCCTTGTTGATCCATATCCTTGGGCATTGGATCTTAAATTTCTATTAGTTTAAAAGGTATTCATGTCTCTTAAGTGTAAACACATCTTTTCCTTAAAGAGCACATTTCCTGAAGTAAATCGGATTTATATTTCCTGAACTGGATTTATATCTAGGAAAGCTATACACACAATTCTTTAGCTCATGACTTGAGAATAATATTTTTATAATAGGAGATATAATAATACTAACATTTCTTTTACAGTGACATGTAACTTCTGTAGAGAGAGTTTCATAAACCTATGTGCAGAGTTTCATCAAAAACAAACCATGCAGTTTATAAAGCAAAACACAACCAGCTTCCCAAGAGCTTCTTGTGTGCACCTTCTGATTACTATCTTTTCCTTTAAGAGGAAAATATTACTCTGAATTTTGTGAAAACTATCTTCTTATTTTTCTTATGCATGACTTTGAATTTAATATAAATATAAAATAACTATTGGTTCTGTTTGTTTCTTGTGATAAATATTTTGTTTAGGAGAATCACCATTTTCTTGTGTGTAGTTATATGCACATCCATTAGGATGGTTATTATCAAAAACTCAGAAAATAACAAGTGTTGGCATGAATGTGGAGAAATAGGAACCCATGTACATTGCTGACAGGAATGTAGCATGGTGCAGCCATTGTGGAAATCAGTATGGGGGGTCCTCAAAAAATTAAACATACGATTACCATATGATCTAGCAACTGGAACTCTCTATTATATCTCCAAAGAATGGAAAACAGGGACTAAAAAAGTAATGTCCACAAAAGCATTATTCACAGTAGCCAAAGATGGAAACAACTCAAACGTTTGTTGATGGATGAGTGGATAAACAAAATGGAGTATACGGACATACGAAATACTGTGTGTGCTCAGTTGCTCAGTCATGTCCAACTCTTTGCAACCCCATGGACTGAAGCCCTCCAGGCTCCTCTGTCCACGGAATTTTTCAGGCAAGAATCCTGGAGGGAGTTACCATTTCCTTTTCCAGGGGATCTCCCCAACCCAGGGATCAAACCTGTGTCTCTTGTGTCTCCTGCGTTCACAAGTGGATTCTTTACCACTGAGCCACCTGGGAAGCCCAGTGGGATATTATTTAACCTTAAAAAGGGAGGAAAAGTGGACAAAGGCTACAACATGGCTGAGCCTTGAAGATATTATGCTAAATTAAAATAAGCCAATCACAAAAGGACAAATACTGTATGATTACATTTATGTGAAGTGTCTTGAATAGTCAAATTTATGGAGATAAAAAGTAGAATGGAGATATCCCTGGTGGTCCAGGGACTAAGAATCTGCCTGCCAATGCAAGGAACGGGTTTGATCTCTGGTCAGGGAAGATCCCACATGTCGCGGGGCAGCTAAGCCACTGAGCCTGGTCACCTAGAGCCCGGGCTCAGCAACAGGAGAAGCCACCGCAATGAGGAGCCCATGCACAACTAGAGAGTAGACCCCACTCTCTGCAGCTAGGGAAAGCCCTTGCACAGCAATGGAGACCCAGCACAACCACACACACACACACACACAAATTAATAAAAAAATGAAGAATGGTGGTTATCAGGGGCTGAAGGGAGGGTGGAAATAGAGGCATCATTTAGTAGTTACAGAGTTTCAGTTTAGGAAGATGAGAAAGTAATGGTTGATGGTAATGGTTGCATAACACAGTGTAAATGTATTTAAGGCTCCTGAACCACACCCTCAAAATGGTTAAAATGGTAAATTTTAGTTATGCCTCTTCTACCGCAATCGGACACGACTGAACAACTGAACTGAACTGAACTGAACCATAATGAAATAGAAAAGGAAAGAAAGAGAAAGGGCAAGAAACAAGAAAGTTAAGAATACCTCATGCCTGGAATTGGTGTAAAGATGTATATAAAATTAAGTAGTTTAAGCAAAAAGAATGCTCAGCAAGGACTAAATGTGATCCCTGGAGTTTGGACATTGAGATTGGAGTTTTGATTCCAGATAATATGAATTACAGTCAGAGGTAACATAATGGGTGCTTTCCATGTGACACTCATTAGGCCAAGTGTTTTATATGTATTATCTTGTGGATCTTCTCAACAGCCCATTTTGTGGTTACTAAAGGATTATATTGTATAAAAATGTGAAATAGGGTGGTCTTAATACATTACTGAAATCTCAATCTATTTACAAAGTCTCACACAATAGAACAACACCGATTAAAGATAGTATGCTAATAAACCTAATTTGGGGACTTCCCTGGGCATTCAATGGTTAAAACTCTAACTTCAACTGTAAGGGTCATGGGTTCAATCCTTGGTCAGAGACCTTAGATCTCCCATGCGGTGCAGCACAACTGAAAATAAAATAAAAATAAAAAAACACATAATTTGTGAACTTGAGGGTGGAGTGCATTTACATTGTACTTATAGTATTGCTAAATGGGGGTACCTACAGGGCATGAGGTTGGCCCTGCTCTGGGCCTGTCAGCCAGTCTCTCCTTTCTCCTTGATATTAACCCAGATAAGAGAAAGTGCAGGGCGTTTTCTGGGATACAGACAGCATTATCTTATACTATCATTCTCACTTCTATGCTCTGTCTCATCCCACCCAGAGACTTTCTATCTCATCAGGATGAAAATGGGGAGGAGAGCTTTACATCATTCTGCCTCCTTCATGGATCCATGTTTCTGACTTTGCACTCCCAAAGTCCAGTTTTGATGTTTAAAAGATTTTATTTCAGTGTCTGGTCTGGCACCGCCCCCCCCCCCACAACTTTTTTGCATGTTAAATATAAACACTTTGCACTGAGGGGAGAAATTTTGCTTTATATTCATTGATACTTAAATGTAAGAAGGGAGAGAGAGCAAAGAGGAAGTTTAGGGAGGAAAAAAGGTCCCCATTTAAGAATATCATTTTCACACTTTGGCTGCGTGGTATTAACATGATCTGAGAAACAGGTTCCATGGAGCTGAGATTTCCATGAGCCTTCCAACACAGGGGCTTTCATGCTTATACAGGAGTTAGCCCTAGGAACAGAGAAAATGGACACCCTGAACAAAAATACCTTAGAAAGAGATTTGTCTTTTTTAAAAATTTCTTTTGTTGAATTACAATGTTGTGTTAATTACTGCTGTACAGCAAAATGACTCAGTTATACATACATCCATCTGTATATATTCTTGTGGTCACTTTCCATTATGGTTTATCACAGGATACTGAAGATAGTTCCCTGTGCTACACAGTAGGACCCTGTTGTTTATCCATTCTACGTGTACCAGTTTGCATCTGCTAATCCCAAACTCCCAGTCCAACTTTCTCCATCCCCCTCCTCCCTTGGCAGCCGCCAGTCCGTCCGCTATGCTCCTGGTCCCGCTTCTGTTTCATAGGAAGGTTCATTTGCGTCATATTCTAGATTCCACACATAAGTCATATCCTGTGGTATTTGTCTTTCTCTTTCTGACTTATACTTCACTTAGCAAGACAATCTCT
Organism: Redunca redunca; assembly: GCA_006410935.1. Taxonomy (NCBI): domain Eukaryota; kingdom Metazoa; phylum Chordata; class Mammalia; order Artiodactyla; family Bovidae; genus Redunca; species Redunca redunca. The sequence continues at coordinate 52,472 of SJYQ01043051.1, forward strand.
TGACGCAAGATTTATTTATTTGTTCGGAACAGATGTTGGATTAGGGAGACCAAGAACTAGGTGGCTGGGTGGAACAATCCAGGTCTCTCTGTGACAGGTAGGCAATGAATCAAAGACTAAGTTGGGAGAATTCATAAGGGTCAGTGATCTTCAAAGGAAAATTCCTCCATAAAGTCCACCCCAGCAGGGAGGGCAGGAGGACGAGGAAGGAGCTCTGTGATGAAGTGGACCAAGGAGCACGTCTCAGTCAAGGTCAAGACGGGGAACTGGAGTCTGCACCATGCCTGTCTTTTCTTGTAAAGACTGATCACCCGAAACACCAAGAAGCATGAGGCTGCTGGTCCTGTGCTCCCGATGCTGCAGCGAAAACAGAAATGAAGACTTTCCTCTCCTGAGAACTAGTGAAAGGAACCGTGAACAGAGAGAGAAGCAGCATAAACAGACCTGAAAGAGTTAATCACTCCTAGCTTTCCTTTCATCCTTACTCAACTGTAGCCTGTACCTCACAGAACGAACCTGACACCATGTAAATTATATCCGGTACCTACTGCCCCTTAACCCTATGCAAATTACATCCTGCACCTGGTGCTTACCTTCCCAGCGCTCCCTTTGCAGACCACCCCTTGTAGCATTTTGCATTGCAGAAAGAGGGCTGCAATATTATAAATCAGAGACAAACTGACTCAATTATTGGGCTTCCTGAAGCCAGTTCTGTTTTGAAACAGTAAAGAAGAATGCAAGACTCTCACTACTTTGTTCTTGATCGCAGACCTTGGCCTGTGAACCCCAGCTATATGGTCCCTTCCAATTCCCCATCGCGCACGGCACTAGCCTGCTATGTTCTGCTGTGTTCTTCCTGCAGCCGACCAAAGCCATCTTTCTATTCCTCCAAACTCTGTCTCTGTATTTTTTATTCAGCGTCGGTGGGCAGAAAAAACCAAGATCTTGGCAGTAACTCCGTCCCAATGTCAACCCATCTCCAATTTGCCCACAGTTGTTCAAACACATGTGTGTATCCTGGATGCCAGTTTTCCACCCTTGCCTTCCCTGCCTGAAGTGCCATCTTTCGAGATCTGATCCTTACCTTCCCATGTTTCAGGCCATGACTCACATGGCCCTTCGACGTCTGGAGGCAGCACCTGAGCACCGGACTCGGAGGATGAGGACAGTGCCCACCACGATGCCCATGAGGCCCATGGGCAGCCCCAGGGCACAGACCACAGTCTCTGTCAGCTCTGATGTAGGCGTTGGAATCTCGGGCTCTGAGAACAAAAAGACTTACAGGGTCAAAGTGACACCGAGCAGGGTCCTGTGATGCTCCTGTGCACAAAAGCCTTTCTGTGTCTCCCCGTTTCTTGTTTGCAGGAAACGGGCTTCGTTCAGCCTCCATGACCTCTCTGAGTTCAAGAGGCAGGATCAAACAGATGTTATTCAGGAAAAGGAGGGGATGTGGAGACAAGGGAGGAGCAGTTAAGAAACAGCAGTGCAGCCTTGGGTCAGGGTCCTGGCTCCCCGTCCAGGGATACACACAACACTCTTTGAGCTGTTTGGCAGTTGTTGAAATCTCCAACCAGTGGCGAAATTAACTACATGCTGCCCACGACACACTGACCCCAGACTGGCTGTCAACAGAAGGTTAATGATGCTGACTCCCTCTTGGCTCACCATCAGCCAATTAGAAGAATGTTCAGGAGCTGATCGCACTCTCTTTGACCACACCATTACTATAAAACTCCTCGCTACCCCCTCCAGGTGGGGACACACAGTTTTGAGAGCAGTAGTCCACCGGGGTCCCCTTTGCCTGGCAAAGAAATAAAGCTTCTTTCTACTTCACCCAAAACCCTGTCTCCAAGATTTGATTCAGTCTCAGAGTCCAGAGGCCGGATTCAGAAGGAATGCAGGTGGATTTGGATGTGTGTGTTTTGGAATGCACATACCCCAGTGCTTGATGAGGGGCTCTTCCAGGCCCCAGTGCTCCACTCTGCAGTCATAGAAGTCTTCACTGGCGGGAAGAAAGGTGAGGTAACTGAACTTGAGGAAGGAGTGGTCACTCTTGGGGTAGAAGGTGGTCTCAGCGATACCTTCTGCCACAAATTGTCCGTTGTAAAACCAAGTGATGTTGATCACAGGAGGAAAGATGTTGTCCACTTGACAGATGAGGGTATTGGGAATCCCCAGGACCACGGAGGATTTGGGAAACACAGCCACTTCAGGGATGTCTACAATGAAGACCAAAGATGGATTGGAATTTCTGACAACCGTGACTTATGCTCCTTAATCAGTTTAGGGGAGGCTCCCCCACCCCATGCACAATCTCCCCAGCTGTTAGTGTGTTATTTCCTATGTCCTTTCAGACTCACTTTACAGTGAGCCATAACCTCCCTTTATTTTCACCTGTTTCTTAGATTATATATTGATCATTATTATTTTACTGGCAGGACCGTCCAAAACTTCGACGTTGGCTCTTCCATCTTCTGAATGAGGAAGATCAGTGCTGTCTGTGGTGACTTCACAACTGGTGCTGACATCTTTATCTACAGATGCTGAACTGTCCTCTGAACTGTGCTCTTCTTTAGGGGTCACTATGAAGCTTAGAACACGTTCTTCTCGCTGGGAATCCACAGGGCAGAGTGGGTCAGCGTGTGAGAGCTAGGAGGTAGATGGGCCACGGGCTGAGCAGCTGCAACGGGTCTCCTGCTGACGCTCCAAGACACGATGCCAGCAGGAGCACGGGGCCCTGATGAGGTGAAAGACAAAGCGACCACAACCTCCTCGTTCTTGTGGTCAAGCGGGTTTCCCAGCCTGATGCTCGTGCAGAAGAGGTCTTCAGTCTAGGGAGGACAAAGGAGGAAGGAGACGCCAGCCCAGAAGATGTCCTGCCAACCCCCCAGAAACCTTTGCGCCGGAATCCACCTTGGCTGAGATGCATGCCCATCAGGAAGAACCTTGAGTCAGGTGAAGAATGGGCACAAGCGAGATGACTGGCCCGAGACAGCCCAGAAAACTGCCCCCGTATAAGCAAGCTCAATCATCCCTACTGTGTGCACCTCAGTCCATTTGGAGTGAGTCGCCATTTACGTTTAATAGTAAAAGACTGGTTAATAATAACAATGCATTGTAAAAACTTCAGAAGGAAAGGAGAATCTTTTATGGACCATTTGTTTTGTGTGTGGCAGTTTTCAGTTATTAGTTTTTAAAATCAGTACTTTCTAATGGAAATAGCTTGATAAAAAAATCTGTCACAGGATTTTGAGACCCATTAAAAAATGCTTAATTAAAAAAAACAAATTCCAAACTCTGAGGTCTTTTATGAGCTCTTCTTCCACATGTACTCTGTCTTTGATAAAAGCTGTCTTGATTTCACAAGCTTGGTCTCTTTGCTGAATTCTTTCTTCAAAGGAGACAAGGTACTACTTGGCTACTTAGGCCAAGAGCTTGGGAATATCCTCTTTTAGAACTTCAAGGAGTGGTTCTTGGAGCTTAGGGGAGGGATATTTCAAGATTAAATCTGTAGCTGAGGACTGGGTATTTGCCAGGAAATGAAATAGAAAGGGGGGACAATTTAGAGTGTAGGGGGGAAGACTAGCTACCCGGGGGAGGAAAAAGAGACCAGGAACATGAGGTAGATACTGTGAAGAGAGGCCACACTTACCGTTGGTGGCAGGTGTAAAGTTGGAATTTTTCATCAAGATGTCCAAATTTCTTTTTGACATAACAATGTTTCTCAGGGCACTCTGAATTTCAAACCTGGTGATATTGTTAAACTCGGGCAGCCGCCAGACAGTCTCCTTTTTCCTCAGGTCCACGTAGAAGAGCTCGTCTCCATCAAATTCAAATGTGAACTGGCCAGAGGCACCGTATGTCTGGTAGACATTTGTGCCATAAGTGCCCACGTGGTCCGCTGGTGCATGGCCATGCCAAAGCAGGAAGGTAAGAACAGGGAGGCAGGATACAGGGGAGGGGAAAGAATTGGATTAAATAAAAACACATGAGAAGTGGTCTGTGTAGGAGTGTGGGTTCATATTTGGCTTGGTCCGATACCCCTTCCTATTTCTGTCTTTTCTATCCTAGGGTTAGGGAGGGTTACGTACACGCCAAGAGGTGCTGAGATGCTGTCTTATTCACTCTGTACCCCCAGTAGCTTGAAGGGTTCATGGCACATAGCAAGATTCCAGTTAAATGAGCTAATGATGAATGCTTGTGTGTGCTAGTCTCTCAGTTCAGTTCAGTTCAGTTCAGTCACTCAGTTGTGTCCGACTCTTTGCGACCCCGTGAATCGCAGCACGCCAGACCTCCCTGTCCATCACCAACTCCCGGAGTTCACTCAGACTCACGTCCATCGAGTCCGTGATGCCATCCAGCCATCTCATCCTCTGTCGTCCCCTTCTCCTCCTGCCCCCAATCCCTCCCAGCATCAGAGTCTTTTCCAATGAGTCAACTCTTTGCATCAGGTGGCCAGTCATGTCCTACTGTTTGCGACCCTCTGGACTGCAGCCCACCAGGCTCCTCTGTCCATGGGATTCTCCTGGCAAGAATACCAGAGTGGGTTGCCATGCCCTCCTCCAGGGGACCTTCCTGACCCAGGGATCAAGCCTGTGTTTCCTGCATTGCAGGCAAATTCTTTACCCCTGAGCTGCTGGGGAAGCCCTAAGTAATGATTACATCATTTTAACTCTTAAGTTTATGTCTAATCACCTAATCTCTTACTTCTCATAGCACCTATCTCATTCTTACCATGCTATGGAATTTATTTACTTATGAAATGTGTTTTTTTAAAAAGTTATCTGTCTGATTGTAAGAACATGAGTTTCCCGTGTATAGGAATCTTGACTTGTTGTTGTTTGTGCCACATAGCATGAGGGATCTTAGTTTCCTGACCAGGGATTGAACCCATGTCCCCCGGCAGTAGGAGCATGGAGTCCTGACCCCTGGACCACCAGGGCATTCCCAGAAATCTTGCTTTATGCCCAGAGGAGTGCTTGACACCTCACTAAATATTTGTTGACTTAATGAATCACAATTAGGAAATGTTTTGAAGATTCCATTCCATTCCTCTTCTCTTTTCCTTGACTTCCCCCCTCCCCAGGCCCCACCCCCCCACCTTCGGGGTTCAGTAACTGTTGTCAATACCCATGACACAGTAGGACAAAGTTTTGGACAGGAGACTGAAATTTAGTGGAATAAGCCACCTTCAAGAAGGTGTTTTGAATACAGAATGGAGGAGCCGAGGGGGCTGATTAACCAAAATTAATCTGCTTTTATCCTCTTTTTAGAGCTTTGATGGCTGGAGGTGACGGGACTGGTAGTTTAGGTTGACAAGCTAAGACTAACCTATTTTAAGTTCCTAGGTTTTCCACCAACATTACCCAGATTTCTGAAACAAACAATCAAATGTGAAGTTATAATAAATTATGCTATACTTGGGCATTATATTGCTTTTTAGTCCATGGGGTCTCAAAGAGTTGGACACAACTGAGCGACTTTCACACACATACACATATACACAACTCTTTGTTATTTAGAATGCACATCTGAAAATGGAGTTGCCATATGGTCCAGCAATCCCACTCCTAGGCATATATATCCAGCAAGAACTATAATGCAAAAAGATAAATGCACTTTTATTTCACAGCAGTGCTATTTATAAGAGCCAAGACATAGAAGCAACCTAAATGTCTACTGACAGATGAATGGATAAAGAAGATGTATATATATATAGTTGTTGCTAAGTTGCTAAGTCATGTCAGATTTTTTGTGACCTCATGGACTGCAGCCCGCCAGGCTCCTCTGGCCATGGAATTCTTCAGGTAAGAATAGTGAAATGGGTAGCCATTCCTTTCTCCAGGGGATCTTCCCAATCCAGGGATCAAATCTGGGTCTGCTGCATTGCAGGCAGATTCTTTACCACCTGAGCCACCATACTGCTGCTACTGCTAAGTCGCTTCAGCCGTGTCCGACTCTGTGCAACCCCATAGACGGAAGCCCACCAGGATCCCCGTCCCTGGGATTCTCCAGGCAAGAACACTGGAGTGGGTTACCATTTCCTTCTCCAGTGCAGGGAAGTGAAAAGTGAAAGTGAAGTTGCTCAGTTGTGTCCAACTCTTCTCGACCCCATGGACTGCAGCCTACCAGGTTCCTCCATCCATGGGATTTTCCAGGCAAGAGTACTGGAGTGGGTTGCCATTGCCTTCTCCGTGAGCCACCGTACTCCAATATAAAATAAAAATTAAAAAATTCTTCACAATTGTAAACCCACACCCCTCAACTGTGCACTCACCCACGATGTCTTCACCTCCATAGGGGCTCATCATGGCGGCCAGAGCGAGAGCCCTCAGAATCAGAGCTTTCTTCATCCTCCTCCTCCTCCAAGGGTATCCTCAGGAGTGGCTGTTCCGAGTGGTGCCTCACCAGGAAGGCGGTCTAAAGAGAACTGCTGGAAGAAATCACGCCTCACCCTGCTCTATCGTGTTTCAGCCCATCAGAGAAATTCCTTGAGCTGACACCTCAGTTGCCAGCTGAAGCATTTTTAGGAAGAGACCTGTAAGAAGCCTGGAAAACTCCCTTGTTTTGAATTATCTAAGGGCATAGATTCAAAAGGGAGCAGAAGGCTATCATACATAGGAGGAATCATCAAAGAGTAAAGCTTGTAGCAAGAAAATTTGAACGGTTTTGAGAGATCCTAAAGAAAGAAGCTTGTGGCTTCCCTCGTGGCTCAGCTGGTAAAGAATCCGCCTGCAGGGCGGGAGACCTGGGTTCGATCCATGGGTTGGGAAGATCCACTGGAGAAGGGAAAGGCTACCCACTCCAGTCTTCTGGCCTGGAGAATTCCATGGATGTGCAGTCCATGGGGTTGCAAAGAGTTGAACACGACTGAGCAACTTTCACACAGGGCATAGATTCAAAAGGGGGCAGAAGGAACTTCCATTGTATAAATGAAAGGAGAAACACTCTGACAGAAAATTCCAGTTTCATGGAGCTTACCTCCTACACTTTGGATTAAACTTGTCCTCGAAAGGATCTCTACTGGTAGGAGTCAATAAACATCCTTTTTTTTTTTCTACCCTGATATTTTTCTGCTTGGTGTGCATTTTATGATCTGTTTTAAACTGAAATTTGCGAACAAGGTACACATCACAGAGAATTGTCCCTGTTAGTTATAGGCTATGAGGTCCAACGTGGGGGTCCACATCTGTGCAGAGTCAACTCTAGAATTGGTGGTGTGTATATTTGAAGCTATCGGTGGTCTCACACTCCACTGTCTCTTTTAACATGTGCCTTTATGGACTAGGAGATATTTCTGGGTCCACTCAGAATCTATTCCATTTACCAGGAAGCCTCCCACATTCTGTGTAAGAAAACTGGCTTTTCATCATATCATTCTAACCTACTTTCTGTTTTGCAGAAGTCTCTTGAGATGCTAGCAGCAGACAGAATACTGTTGTTTTCAGTAATACTAGATTTCACCTGTTATTATTTTCATTTTTAATTTTTTTCATTCACTTAAGAGGCTGAATTTTTTATACAGAAGATCAGAACACCATCAAACAGTAAGAGACCACAGAGACAGCCTGGGAAACCCTGCTACAAGGTAATAGACAATAGGTGTGCGTGCGTGCGTGCGTGCGTGTGTGTGTGTGTGTGTGCGTATGCAGTGCCAGGGAAGGTTGTAGGAAGATCTGTTACTATGACTTTCTGCCTGCCCCTCTGTCTCATCCATCCATCACACATTTAACCACTTCCTAGATGTTTCTGTGCCTGGGATGGCAGTTTTTCATTTGGGCACTGACTAAAATGAATTTTTTTCTCTCAAAGGATACTCTCTAGTTTTTAAAATTTGTTAATTTCAAGTGTACAGAGTAAGGATTCAATATCTGTATATATTGTACAATGATCACCAGAATGAGCAGTTAAATTCCTTCACCATACATGATCACAACACTGTTTTCCTTGTGATCAGAACTGTTAAGACCTACTCTCTCAGCAATTTTCTGATAAACAATACAGTATTATTAACTATAGTCACCATGCTATACATTACATCTCCATGGCTTTTTAACTTTATAGCTGAAGGTTTGTATCTTTTGACCCTCTGCCCCTATTTGCCCACCACATGTTGTCGTCTTTGGCAACAAGAAATGTGTTCTTTGTATCTATGAACTCATTTTTGTTTGTTTTTCTAGATTCCACATATAAGTGAAATCACACAACATTTCTTTCTCTTTATTTGACCTGTTTTACTTAGCATAATATTTTCAAGGACCATTCTTGTCTCAAATGGCAAGATTTCTTTTCTTTTCTTTTTTTTTTTTGGTGACTGAGTAATATTTTCTTGTATGTGTATCTATCTCTGTCTTATCTTTCTATATTCAGTTCATATCAGTCACTCAGTCATGTCCAACACTTTGTGACCCCAAGGACTGCAGCACGCCAGGCTTCCCTGTCCATCACCAACTCCTGGGCTTACTCAAACTCATGTCCATCGAGTTGGTGATGCCATCCAACCATATCATCCTCTGTTGTCCCCTCTCCTCCCACCTTCAATCTTTCCCAGCATCAGGGTCTTTTCCAAGAAGTCAGTTCTCATCAGGTGGCCAAAGTATTGGAGTTTCAGCTTCAGCATCAGTCCTTCCAATGAATATTCAGGATTGATTTCCTTTAGGATGGACTGGTTGTATCTCCTTGCAGTCCAAGGGACTCTCAAGAGTCTTTTCCAACACCGTAGTTCAAGAGCATCAATTCTTCAGTGCTCAGCTTTCTTTATGGTCCAACTCTCACAGCCATACATGACTACCAGAAAAACCTTAGCTTTGATGATATGGACTTTTTTTGGCAAAGTAATGTGTCTGCTTTTTAATATGCTGTCTAGGTTGGTCATAGCTCTTTTTCCAAGGAGTAAGTGTCTTTTAATTTCATGGCTGCAGTCACCATCTGCAGTGATCTTGGAGCCCCCCCCCCCAAATAAAGTCTGTCACTGTTTCCATTGTTTCCCCATCTATTTGCCATGAAGTGATGGAACTGGATGCCATGATCTTCGTTTTCTGAATGTTGAGTTTTAAGCCAACTTTTTCACTCTCTTCTTTCACTTTCATCAAGAGGCTCTTTAGTTCCTCTTCGCTTTCTGCCATAAGGGTGGTGTCATCTGCATATCTAAGGTTATTGATATTTCTCCCGACAATCTTAATTCCAGCTTGTGATTCATCCAGCCCAGCATTTTGCATGATATACTCTGCATATAAGTTAAATAAGCAGGATGACAATATACAGCCTTGACGTACTCCTTTACTTATTTGGAACTAGTCTGTTGTTCTATGTCCATTTCTAATTGTTGCTTCTTGACCTGCATACAGATTTCTCGGGAGGCAGGTAAGGTGGTCTGGTAATCCCATCTCTTTAAGAATTTTCCACAGTTTGTTGTGATCCACACAGTCAAAGGCTTTGGTGTAGTCAATAAAGCAGAAGTAGATGTTTCTATATTACATTTTCTTTATCCATCCATCCATTGATAGGCACTTAGGTTGCTTCCATATCTTGGTTGTTATGAATAGTACTGCAGTGAACATGGGTGTGCATATATCTTTTTAATTTAGTTTTTTCATTTTCTTTAGACAAATACGACGAAGCGGAATTGCGGGCTCATAAGATAGTTCTCTTTTTAATTTTTTCAGCACATTCCATAGGGTTCTTCAAGGTGGTTGCACAAATTTACCCTCCTACCAACAGTGCACAAGTGTTCCCTTTTCTCCACATTATTGCCAACCATTGTTACTCGTTGTCTTTTTGATAAAAGCCATTCTAATAGGTGTGCTGCTGCTGCTGCTGCTGCTAAGTCGCTTCAGTCGTGTCTGACTCTTTGCGACCCCATAGACGGCACCCCACCAGGCTCCCCTGTCCCTGGGATTCTCCAGGCAAGAACACGGAGTGGGTTGCCATTTCCTTCTCCAATGCATGAAAGTGAAAAGTGAAAGTGAAGTCGCTCAGTCGTGTCCGACTCTTCATGACCCCATGGACTGCAGCCCACCAGGCTCCTCCACCCATGGGACTTTCCAGGCAAGAGTACTGGAGTGGGGTGCCATTGCCTGAGGTGATATGATATCATATTGTGGCTTGATTTCAATTCCTTTGATAATTAGTGATGTTGAGTACCTTTTCATGTACCTGTCGGGTATCTGTACGTCTTCTCTGTAAAAATATTTATTCAGATCCTCCGACCCATTTTTAATGAAATTTTAAAAATTAAGCTATAAAGGCTCTTTATATATTTTGGATATTAACCTCTCATCAGACATATCATTTGCAAATATTTTCCTCTATTCAGGAGGTTGTGTTTCCTTTTGTTGATTATTTCCTTAGCTGTGCAGATAATTTTTAGTTTGAAATAGTTCCACTTGTTTATTTTTAGATTTTTTGCCTTTGCTTTTGGTTCAAATCTTAAAAAATCATCACCAAGACAGGTGTCAATTGCATTTCCTTTAGTCATCTTCCAGGAATTTTATACTAAAATCAGATTGATTTTGTTTTTTGCAGCTGAAGATGGAGAAGCTCTATACAGTCAGCAAAAATAAGACCAGGAGCTGACTGTGGCTCAGATCATGAGCTCCTTATTGCAAAATTCAGGCTTAAATTGAAGAAAGTAGGGAAAACCACTAGGCCATTTATGTATGACCTAAATCATATCCCTTGTGATTGTACAGTAGAGGTGATAATTAGATTCAAGGGATTAGATCTAGCAGACAGAGTGCCTGAAAAACTATGGATGGAAGTTCATAGCATTGTACAAGAGGCAGTGACCAAAATCATTCCAAAGAAAAAGAAATGCAAGAAGGCAAAGAGGCTGTCTGAAGAGGCTTTATAAATAGCAGAGGAAAGAAGAGAAGTGAAAGGCAAGGGAGAAAGGGAAAGATACATCCAACTGAATTCAGAGCTTCAGAGAATAGCAAGGAGAGATAAGGCTTTTAAAAATTTTTTAAATTTGTATTTAATTGAAGGATAATTGCTTTACAACATTGTGTTGGTTTCTGCCATACATCAAAATTTTAAGAAGGTCTTCTTAAGTGAACAAAGCAAAGAAATAGAGGAAAACAATAGAATGGGAAAGACTAGGGATCTCTTCAAGAAAATTGGAGATATCAAGGGAATATTTCATGCAAGGATGAGTATGAGGACAGAAATGGTAAGGACCTAAACGAAGCAGAAAAGATGAAGAAGAACCAGCAAGTATACATGGAAGAACTATACAAAAAAAGGTTTAATGACCTGGATAACCATGATGGTATGGTCACTCACCTCGAACCAGACATCTTGCAGTATGAAGTCAAGCGGGGCTTTGGAAGCACTACTGTGAACAAAGCTAGTGGAGGTGATGGAATTCCAGCCGAGCTCTTTAAAATCCTAAATGGTGATGCTGTTAAAGTGCTGCATTCAATATGTCAGGAAATTTGGAAGACTCAGCAGTGGCCACAGGACTGGAAAAGGTCAGTTTTCACTACAAACCCAAATAAGAGCAATGACAGAATGTTCAAACTATCATATAATTGCACTCATTTCACAAGGTTATGCTCAAAATCCTTCAAGCTAGGCTTCAGCAGTACATGAATCAAGAACTTCCAGATGTACAAGCAGGATTTAGGAAAGGCAGAGGAACCAGAGATCAAATTGCCAGTTCATTGGATCATGGAAAAAGCAGGGGAATTCCAGAAAAACATCTACTTCTGCTTCATTGACCATGCTAAAGCCTTTGACTGTGTGGATCACAATGAACTGTGGAAAATTCTTAAAGAGATGGGAATACCAGACTACCTTACACGTCTCCTGAGAAACCTGAATGCAGGTCAAGAAACAACAGTTAAAACCAGACATGGAACAATGCCACTGGTTCAAAACTGGGAAAGGAAACAAGGTTGTATATTGTCAGTCCACTCATTTAACTCCTGTGCAGAGTACATAATGTGAAATGCTGTACTGGATGAATCACAAACTGGAATCAAGATTGCTGGGAGAAATATCAACAACATCAGATATGCAGATGATACCACTTTAACGGCAGAAAGTGAAGAAGAACTAAAGAGCCTCTTGATGAGGGTGAAAGAGGAGAGGGGAAAGCTGACTTGAAACTCAACTTTCAAAACAACTAAGATCATGGCATCTGGTCCCATCACTTCATGGCAAATAGAGGGAGAAAAAGAGATGATTTTTTTTTCTTGGACTCCAAAATCACTGTGGCTTCAAAGTCTTTCCAAAATGACTACAGTCATGAAATGAAAACATACTTGCTATTTGAAAGAAAGGCTATGACAAACATAGACAGTGTTTTAAAAAGCAGAGACATCATTTTGCCAACAAAGGTCCATATAGTCAAAGCTATGGTTTTTCCAGTCATCAGGTATGGATGTGAGAGTTGGACCACAAAGAAGGCTGAGAGCCTAAGAGTTGATGTTTTCAAACTGTGGTACTGGAGAAGACTCTTGAGATTCCCTTGGACTGCAAGGAGATCAATCCAGTCACTCATAAAGATAATCAACCTTGAGTATTCATTGGAAAGGCTGACACTGAAGCTGAAGCTTCAATACTTTGGCCACCTGATGAGAAGAACTGACTCATTGGAGAAAAAAATACCCTGATTCTGGGAAAGATTGAAGGCAAAAGGAGAAGAGGGCAGCAGAGAATGAGATGGCTAGATAGCATCACCAACTCAATAGACATGAATCTGAGCAAATTCCAGGAGATAGTGAAGGACAGAGGATCCTGGTGTGCTGCAGTCTATGGGGTCACAAAGAGCTGGATAAGACTTAGTGACTGAACAACAACAACTAGGAGTTTTATGACTTCAGATCTTTAATCAAGTATTTAACCCATTTGGAGTTAATTTTTGTGTATGGTTGAAGTTAGTGATCAACTTTTATTGCTTTGCATGCAACTTTCCAATTTCCCCAATATCCCCAAAATTTATTAGAGTCTGTCCTTTCCCCGCTGTATATTCTTGGCTTAAAAAAAATTCATTGATTATATATGTGTGGGTTTAATTTCTGTTTCATTGTTCCATATGTCTATTTTTATGCCAATAGCATACTGTTTGGATTACTATAGCTTTGCAATATGATTAATTAGGGTGCATGATGCCTCTAGCTTTGTTGTTGTTTCTAAAGTCTGCTTTAGCTAATCAGCATCTTCTGTACTTCCTTACGAATTTTAGGAATATTTGTTCTAGTTCTGTGAAAAATGCCATTGGAATTTTGATAGGGATTGCATTGAATCTGTTGATTGCTTTAGGACTATGGACATTTAAACACTATTAATTCTTCCAATTTCATCAGTTTGGTATATCTTTTCATTTATTTACTGAACCTCTTATAGTTTTCAGAGATTTTTCACCTCCTTTGTTAGAAGTGAGCTGCTGTAGATCTATTCTTGGATTTTTTTATATTGTTTCATTGATCTAAGTACCCATCCTTTCAAAATAGCCATTAGTTTTGATCACTCTAGCTATAAAATAGTTTTAATTTGGTTAAACATCACTTATATTTGGAAATAAATGTCCCACATGTTTATTTTTCTTCATTCAATTTGTTTTATCTATCCTAATTCATATGCTTTTTCATAAATGTTTCAGAATA
>SJYQ01043051.1:66102-138846 GCA_006410935.1 Redunca redunca
TTTCTACAACTATTAAAGATTTTGCTGGGACTTGGACTAAAATTACATTAAACCAGGATGTCAACTTGAGAACAAATTGACATCTTTCCTATGTTCAGGTTTTCAGCTGATAGATATAGTTACACTTTCCATTTATTTATATCTTTGACTTCTTTCATCAGCCTTTTAGTGTACAAATTCTTTACATGTTCTGTTAGTTATACTTAAGTCTCTCTTTCTGGTCTTATTGTAAATATTATATTTTAACTTTTATTTTATGTCTTCATTACCATATAGAGACATACATGTTGGTTTTTTTTAATTGATTTTGAAATCTGCACTTTTGATAAAATCCATTATTAGTTATATAGAATTTTTTAAAATATAAATTTATTCATTTTAATTGGAGGTTAATTACTTTACAATATTGTATTGGTTTTGCCATACATCAACATGAATCTGCCACAGGTACAGACGTGTTCCCCATCCTGAAGTCCCCTCCCTCCTCCCTCCCCATACCATTCCTCTGGGTCATCCCAGTGCACCAGCCCCAAGCATCCAGTATCATGCATCGGACCTGGACTGGAGATTCATTTCTTATATGATATTATACATGTTTCAATGCCATTTTCCCAAATCATCCCACCCTCTCCCTCTCCCATGGAGTCCAAAAGGCTGTTCTATACATCGGTGTCTCTCTTGCTGTCTTACATACGGGTTATTGTTACCATCTTTCTAAATTCCATATATATGTGTTAGTATACTGTATTGGTGTTTTTCTTTCTGGCTTACTTCACTCTGTATAATGGGCTCCAGTTTCATCCACCTCATTAGAACTGATTCAAATGTATTCTTTTTAATGGCTGAGTGGTACTCCATTGTGTATATGTACCACAGCTTTCTTATCCATTCCTCTGCTGATGGACATCTAGGTTGCTTCCATGTCCTGGCTATTATAAACAGTGCTGCGATGAACATTGGGGTATGCGTGTCTCTTTCAATTCTGGTTTCTTTGGTGTGTATGCCCAGCAGTGGGATTGCTGGGTCATAAGGCAGTTCTATTTCCAGTTTTTTAAGGAATCTCCATACTGTTCTCCATAGTGGCTGTACTAGTTTGCATTCCCACCAACAGTGTAAGAGGGTTCCTTTTTCTCCACACCCTCTCCAGCATTTATTGCTTGTAGACTTTTGGATCACAGCCATTCTGCCTGGTGTGAAATGGTACCACATTGTGGTTTTGATTTGCATTTCTCTGATAATGAGTAATGTTGAGCATCTTTTTATGTGTTTGTTAGCCATATGTATGTCTTCTTTGGAGAACTGTGTGTTTAGTTCTTTGGCCCATTTTTTGATTGGGTCGTTTATTTTTCTGGAATTGAGCTGCAGGAGTTGCTTGCGTATTTTTGAGATTAGTTGTTTGTCCGTTGCTTCATTTGTTATTATTTTCTCTCATTCTGAAGGCTGTCTTTTCACCTTGCTTATAGTTTCCTTTGTTGTGCAGAAGCTTTTAATTTTAATTAGGTCCCATTTGTTTCTTTTTGCTTTTATTTCCAGTATTCTGGGGAGTGGGTCATAGAGGATCCTGCTGTGATTTATGTCGGAGAGTGTTTTGCCTATGTTCTCCTCTAGGAGTTTTATAGTTTCTGGTCTTACGTTTAGATCTTTAATCCATTTTGAGTTTATTTTTGTGTGTGGTGTTAGAAAGTGTTCTAGGTTCATTCTTTTACAAGTGGTTGACCAGTTTTCCCAGCACCACTTGTTAAAGAGATTATCTTTTCTCCATTGTATATTCTTGCCTCCTTTGTCAAAGATAAGGTGTCCATAGGTGTGTGGATTTATCTCTGGGCTTTCTGTTTTGTTCCATTGATCTATATTTCTGTCTTTGTGCCAGTACCATACTGTCTTGATGTCTGTGACTTTGTAGTAGAGCTTGAAGTCAGGCAGGTTGATTCCTCCAGTTCCATTCTTCTTTCTCAAGATTGCTTTGGCTATTTGAGGTTTTTTTGTATTTCCATACAAATTGTGAAATTATTTGTTCTAGCTCTGTGAAAAATACCATTGGTTATAGAATTTTTTATGAAGGGGAGGGCATTCCTTGGAAATTTTTGTGGGGGCCATTATATCAAGTGAGGATAGGTATAAGTTTATTTAGGGGTTTCCCTGGTGGCTCAGACAGTAAAGAATCTGCCTGGAGTGCAGGAGACATGGGTTTGATCTCTGGGTTGGGAAGATCACCTGGAGAAGGGCACTGCAAACCACTCCAGTATTCCTGCCTGTAGATTTCTCATGGACAGAGAAGCCTGGAAAGCGACAGTCCACAGGGTTGCAAAGAGTTGGACACAACTGAGCGACTAACATGCACAGACACACACACACAATTATATTTTTTATATGTGTGTGTTCTGACCACTTCCTCTTCATTCTGTAGATGAAGGAGGGTCCCCTACCTTTAATAGTATGAGATGGCTGAACAAACAACATCCAAATCCAGATGAATTTGATAGCAGTTTATTATGTACACTCACAGCCTGAGGATACAACTCCCTCCATAGCGGCACATGGAGGCTGCACTCAGGAACACAGAGAATAAGTAGGGGCTATGGAAGACAACCTTCATAGTAACAAGATAATGGGGTCCCCCTGGATTTTATGGAAGGATGTTTTTGGTTTGTCAGAATAGTTTCATTAGCTCATCGGGATGTGAAACCTTAGACTGAGAATCAAGGGCAGTTCAGCTGTTCAGGTTGACGGGAAGTAGCTGGGTAGAGAAACAAACCTAGTGAAAGTAGAGAAGGAACTCACAATCTGGGGCCCTTTGAGGCTTGAAGAGGTCTTGGCTACAATTCAAATTTCAGATCTCACAATATAGCACACCACTGATTTCTTTTTCTTGTTTTATTACGCTGACTAGACTTCCATTGATGTGTTAACTAAAGAAGGAGAAAGGCATATGACCATGTAGATAGAATTATAAAATAGTTTTTAGAGATAGAATTATAAAACAGAATTCAATCTCTGTTCTTCATTTAAAAAAAATTTAAACCTCTTATTAAAGAATGAGTATTCAAGAGAAATTTTCTCAGTCTAAGAAGACTACTCTGCTGCACACGTCAGACTCAGTGGCAAAATATTTAAAATCTTCTTGATATCTGGAGTACTGGAGATGGTAGACAATGAAAAATGGAGAGAAAAATAAAGCTATAAGGGTTGCAATAGAGGTAAAATTGTCATTATTTACTCTTAATTTAATCCTACACTTTGAAAATAAAAATAGTAGACAAGTAGCTAACAGATTTAATAGCATTGTTGGATAAAAGGCCAATATATAGAAAACCAACTCTATTATGCTCTCGCAGAAATGAAGAAATATCAAAACTGAGAAAATGATATCATTCAGAGTAGCAATACCAAATATCAAATATCTAGGAATAAACCTAACAAGATATGAGTAAGACTTCTGTACTGAAAACTACAAAACATCATTGGGAGAAGTCAGTGAACCCATGTAACTGATGACAACAAAGATCAGAGACGGCAAGGGTAAGTATTCGAAATGCTAGTTACCTCTAAATTAATCTATATTCAATTAAATTTTCATTGAAAATCAAGGTAAGGATTTTTGTTTGCTTGCTTGTTCCTTCTGCTTTTTCTTTGGTCTCTGGGTGTGTGGAGGTGTGTTTATGTGCTGTTGTAGTTCAGTCATTCAGTCGTTCAGTTGTGTCTGACTCTTTTCGGCCCCATGGGCTGCAGCACGCCAGGCTTCCCTGTCCTTCACCATGTCCTGGAGCTTGCTCAAACTCATGTCCATTGAGTCGGTGATGCCATCCAACCATCTCATTCTTTGTTGTCCCCTTCTCCTCCTGCCTTCAATCTTTCCCAGCACCAGTATCTTTTCTAATGAATCAGTTCTTCGCATCAGGTGGCCAAAGTATTGGAGCTTCAACTTCAGCATCAGTCCTTCCAATGAATATTCAGGGTTGATTTCCTTTAGGATTGACTGGTTTCATCCCCTTGCAGTTCAATAGACTTGCAAGAGTCTTCTCCAACACCCTAGTTCAAAAGCATCAATTCTTCAGCACTCAGCCTTCTTTATGGACCAACTCTCACGTCTGTTCATGACTACTGGAAAAACCATAGCTTTGACTATGCAGACTTTTGTTGGCAAAGTAATGTCTCTGCTTTTTAATACGCTGTCTACGTTTGTCATAGCTTTTCTTCCAAGGAGCAAGTCGCTTTTAATTTCATGGCTGCAGTCACCATCTGCAGTGATTTTGGATCCCAAGACTATAAAGTCTGTCACTGTTTCCTCATCTATTTGCCATGAAGTGATGGGACTGGATGTGTATGTGTGAAGACTGTAAAACTAAATTTAAAATTTGAGCATAAATTTTATAGCCTAGAATCACCTAGGAAATGTTCAAAAGTAAGAACAAACCTGGGAGAAAATTAGTACAACATAACAAAAGCCTTGTTAGATTATGTTGTGTTGTATTGGCTATGCTAATTGACACATTGTGGTGTATTAATCAACATAGTGTGATGTTTGCTTGGGTGAAGATGAATAGGAAAACAGAATAAAATAGAAATCCTAGAACCAGATCCTCTCTCAAATAAAATGCTCTGGTCTATGGTGGCACTCCAGAGCAATGGGAGGAAGATGGTCTTTTCAATAAACATGACTAGGTCATTTGAATGTCTCTTTGAGAAAATTTACCATGGCACTTACTCAAATCATTGGGCTTCCCCCATGGTGCTAGTGGTAAAGAATCCCCCTACCAATGCAGGAGATGCAAGAGATGTGGGTTTGATCCCTGGGTAGGGAAGATCCCCTGGAGAAGGAAATGGCAAACCATTCCAGGATTCTTGCCTGGAGAAGCCCACGGACAGAGGAGCCCTGGTGGGCTACAGTGCATAGGCTCACAAAGAGTCAGACATGACTAAAGTGACTTAACACTCATGCACACTCTAACCATTAATAAAATAAGTTCCAGACAGATTGAAACATTTGGTAGGTTTTTGAAATGGAGGGTGGTCCTTGTCCCCTCCTCCCTATGTCCTCAGCCTGCTGTTGGTATGTGGAAAACTTTAGCCAAAGAATAAGCCTAAGCAGAGAAGTGAGAACACGCAAAAACAAAGGGAAACGGCCACCTCCCCTTACATCTGGACCGGTGCCGAGCTCAGACCGTGAGAATGTGGTGGAGAGGACACCACACGTCTTCTGAGACTACGTCTGAAGAAGTCTTGGGGCATTTACTTTCCTCTTGGAAGTGCTGAGCCACCAGGTGAGAACTTGTCTTCATGGCTGGTGGGGCCACATGGGCCACGTTACAGGCGCCGGACCTGCTGAGAGAGAGGCTGTCTCCACATCCCAAGGGAGCTCAGGAGACCCCCGCCCCAGCTGCCATCTGACAGCAGCTGTATGAGGGACCTTCCGTGAGAACCACCTACTATGTTCAGTCAGCTCTCAGGACTGTAAAAAAATCACTACATGGCTGTAGCTTAAAAATAACTAATTAATTAATTTTTGGTTGCTTGGGCCTTTGTCACTGTGTGTGGGCTTTCTCCCGCTGCATGGAGCTGGGGCCACTCTCTAGCGGCGCGTGCAGGCTTCTCGTTGTCCCGGCTTCTCTTTTTCTGAAGCTCGGTCTCTAGAGTGCCGGCTCAGGACTTGTGACAGTAGGGCCTGGTTGCTCTGAGGCATGTGAAATCTTTCTGGAGCACGGATTGAAGCCATGGCCCCTGCCATTGGCAGGCAGATTCTTATTCACTGTGCCATCAGGGAAGTCCAACTGGCTGTAGAAGTTTTGGGGTGATTTTTTTGGAAGTGGCTGTGGAAATTGTATTTTTATTTATTAAAAATTTTTTTATTGTGCAAAATTTCAAACATAACTGAAAATGGAAGGAGTAGTGTAATGACTTCTACACAGAAGTAGGTCATGAAATGGGAGAAGGCAATGGCACCCCACTCCAGTACTCTTGCCTGGAAAATACTATGGACAGAGGAGCCTGGTGGGCTGCAGTCCATGGGTCTCTAGGAGTCGGACATGACTGAGCAACTTCACTTTCACATTTCACTTTCATGCACTGGAGAAGGAAATGGCAACCCACTCCAGTGTTCTTGCCTGGAGAATCCCAGGGACGGGGAGCTTGGTGGGCTGCTGTCTATGGCGTTGCACAGAGTTGGACACGACTGAAGCGACTTAGCAGCAGCAGCAGCAGGTCATGAAATATCGTGGTTTTCAAAGAATTTCATCTAAAACATCCAATCTACTGGCACAAAATTCTTTATATTCTGTTAGCATCTTTTTAATGTTTGTAGAATCTGTAGGAATGGCACCTTTTCATTATAGATGTTAATAATTTGCAGGTTGGATTTTTCTTCCTTGTCAGTCTTGCAGGTGGATCATCAAAAAAGAAAGAAAGAAAGAAAAAGAAAACTCTAGCTTTGTGATTTTCTTTATTATACATCTATTTTCTTTGAAAATTAACTGCAAACCCTTTATTGCTATCAAATAAGAATTTTTTTTTTTTTTTTTGCTGCACCAGGTGGCATGTAGAATCTTAGTTCCATGACCTGGGACTGAACCTGTGCCCCTGCACTGGAAGCTTGGGGTCTTAGCCACTGGACCACCAGGGAAGTCTCTATACGTCTATTTTCCATTCTATTTATTCCCTCTCTCACTGTCATGATATCCTTACTCCTACTTTTCTCGGTGTGTGTTACTCCAGTTTCCATAGCATGTTTGCTTAAAGACACTATCCTTTCCCCATTGGATATTTTTGGCTCCCTTGTCAAATATTAGTTGACTATACATCCAAGGGTTTAATTCTGGGCTCTCTATTCTTTTCCAATGGTCGGTGTGTCCATTTTAATGTCAGGCTATACTGTTTTTATTACTATAACTTTTTACTAT
This sequence comes from Redunca redunca, assembly GCA_006410935.1. NCBI lineage: Eukaryota > Metazoa > Chordata > Mammalia > Artiodactyla > Bovidae > Redunca > Redunca redunca. The sequence goes on from SJYQ01043051.1 coordinate 72,996, forward strand.
AGTTTCAAATCAGGAAGTGTGATACCTCTGGCTTTGTTCTTTCTCAGGGTTGCTTTGGGTATTCTGGGTCTTTTGTACTTTATGATTTTTTTTTTTTCTCGCTATCCAGGCTGGATAGTCCTACCTTCATTCACATAACACTTGGCATATTATCCCTTTGCACAGCTATACCATCTGTTCTTTCTCTGAAAATTAGACTGTTTCTTTTCTCTTCAATGACATTTTTAATATGTCATCTTGGGCACATATGTGAGAATTTATTTAGAATGTTTTTAACTAAGATGGAAATCTGGGATTATCTGACTAACCAAAGAGGTATACACCAGTATTTAACATATAATTTTTTAACATACAGAATGTTTATAATCAAGATAAGTTTATAAGTTTCTCTGTTAGAATTTTGAAATAATTTTATTGCTCCAAAACCTGGTGCAACAAACATTTGAACAGAGATTTCTTTAGGCTCATGTAGAATTGTTCCTTTAAGACAGATATTGTCTTAGTTCCTTCAGGCCCCCAGAACCAAATACTATAGGTGGGGTAGCTTATAAATAACAGAATTTTATATCTCACAGTTCTGGAGGATGGGAAATCTGAGTTCAGGGTGCCAGCAAGGTCAAGTGCTGGTAGAAGAAACCTCTTCTGTGTTTGCAAACTGCCAACATCTCACTTGTAGCCTCATATGGTGGGAAGGGAAGACACTGGTCTCTTTGGTCCTTTATAAGGGCATTAACGTCATAGGCAGAAGAACCAGAGATCAAATTGCGAACATCCTCTGGATCATGGAAAAAGCAAGAGAGTTCCAGAAAAACATCTATTTCTGCTTTCTTGACTATGCCAAAGCCTTTGACTGTGTGGATCACAATAAACTGTGGAGAATTCTGAAAGAGATGGGAATACCAGACCACCTGACCTTCCTCTTGAGAAACCTATATGCAGGTCAGGAAGCAACAGTTAGAACTGGACATGGAACAACAGACTGGTTCCAAATAGGAAAAGGAGTATACATCAAGGCTGTATACTGCCACCCTGCTTATTTAACTTATATGCAGAGTACATCATGAGAAACGCTAGGCTGGAAGAAGCACAAGCTGGAATCAAGATTGCTGGGAGAAATATCAATAATGTCATCTGCAGATATGCAGATGACACCACCCTTATGGCAGAAAGTGAAGAACTAAAGACCCTCTTGATGAAAGTGAAAGAGGAGAGTGGAAAATGTTGGCTTAAAGCTCAGCATTCAGAAACCTAAGATCATGGCATCTGGTCCCATCACTTCATGGGAAATAGATGGGGAAACAGTGGAAACAGTGTCAGACTTTATTTTGGGGGGCTCCAAAATCACTGTAATGGTGATTGCAGCCATGAAATTAAAAGATGCTTACTCCTTGGAAGGAAAGTTATGACCAACCTAGATAGCATATTCAAAAGCAGAGACATTACCTTGCCAACAAAGGTCCGTCTATGGTCCATCAAGGCTATGGTTTTTCCAGTAGTCATGTATGGATGTGAGAGTTGGACTGTGAAGAAAGCTGAGCACCAAAGAATTGATGCTTTTGAACTGTGGTATTGGAAAAGACTCTTGAGAGTCCCTTGGACTGCAAGGAGTTTGAACCAGTCCATTCTAAAGGAAACCAGTCCTGGGTGTTCATTGGAAGGAATGATGCTGAAGCTGAAACTCCAGTACTTTGGCCACCTCATGCAAAGAGTTGACTCATTGGAAAAGACTCTGATGCTGGGAGGGATTGGGGGCAGGAGGAGAAGGGGATGACAGAGGATGAGATGGCTGGATGGCATCACTGACTTGATGGATGTGAGTTTGAGTGAACTCTGGGAGTTGGTGATAGACAGGGAGGCCTGGAGTGATGCAATTCATGGGGTCGCAAAGAGTTGGACACTACTAAGCAATTGAACTGAACTGATAGGGGCTCAACTTTCAAGACCTAATCACCCCCAAAGGCTCCGCTTCCTAATACCATCACATTAAGGATCAGGTTTCAACAGACACATTTTGTAGAGGCACAAACATTCAGAACATAGCAGGTACATAGATGCGGATTTTATTGTTGTTGTCAATCATGCAACATTTGCACTCTTAATTTTAATGACTGTGTTAACTGCTCAGCTGTGTCTGACTTTTTGCGACTCCATGGACTGTAGGCTGCCAAATCCCTCTGTCCACGGAATTTTCCAGGCAAGATTTTTGGAGTGGGTTGCCATTCCCTTCTCCAGGGTATCTTCCTGACCCAGAGATTGAACCCAGGACTCCTGCATTGCAGGCATATTTTTTTTACCATCTGAACCATAGATACAACCAAGTTCATGATGTTACTAATAATATTGGAGAGAATCCATTCTCACAGAATCTTCTAAATCCTTTATTTACAGAACCAAACTACTACATTTGCCAATTTGGGGGAGAACTATTTCATCATGTTGCTATCTGAATTTGTATGTTTTGATTATTGGTGTGTTTCAGTAAATATTTTATGCTTAATGGCCTTTGGTATATTACCATCTGTAAATAGTCTAGATCTTTGACCAATTTTCTGTTGTTTATTTTTGTTTTATAGATTTGTTGGCAATTTTAGATGATAAGAAAGTTAATCCAATTGTCAGCCTTATGTAATACAAAGTTTTCCTGAGCTTTACATATTTCTTTAAAACTATCCATGCAAATATATTTCTAATTTTTATTCAAATACATATTTTTACTTATGTCTTCTGGTCTTCTGTCTCACTTAGGTAGACTCTTTTTGTTAAAAAAAATTATTTTAACAAATCTGAGGTGTAATTAGCTTACCACAATTTCATTCTTTCTACATGTAAAATTTAATGTTTTAGTAAATTATAGACTTTTTTCTTGTTTTAAATTTATTTTTTATTGAGGTAACATTAATTTAGGAGGAGAAGGGGATAACAGAGGATGGGATGGTTGGATGACATCACCGACTCCATGGACATGAGTTTGAGTAAGCTCCGGGAGGTGGTGATGGACAGGGAGGCCTGGCATTCTGCAGTCCATGCGGTCACAAAGAGTCGGACACGACTGAGCAACTGAACTGAAATGAACATTAATTTATAACTCTATATAAGTTTTGCATTAAAACCTTTTACTTCTACTTTTGTGTACACTAGAGCATGCCAGAAATTTAGTTTCCATTCACCTTCATACAGTTGATCCCCTTTACCCATTTCACCCTCCTCCCACTTCTGGGTACTTATCCAAAGACTATGCAAACACTAACTCAAAAAGATATGTGCATCCACATGTTTATCACAGTAATATTTGCAATAGCCAAACCATGGAAACAACCTAAGTGCCCACCAACAGATGAATGGATTAAAACAGGATGTGGCATGTGGTCTATGTATATATTTACACAATGGAGTGCTATCAGCCATAAAAAAGATGAAGTCTTGCCATTTGCAACCACATGGATGGACCTCGAGGGTATGATGCCAAGTAAAATAAGTCAGACAGAGAAAGATATATATTGTATGACTTTACTCATGTGAAATGCAAAAACAAGCAAAACAAAATAAACAAAACATAGCAAACAAAAATAAATGCTTAGATACAATGAACAGAGAAGTGGTTACCAGTGGTGTGTTTTGATTGGCTGATTCAACTTATTTACATTTAGGGTGATTATTGATCAATGAGGACACAGTACTGTTATTTTCTCATTTGTTTTCTGATCTCTATTGCTTCATTTTTCCTTGTGTTTCTATCTGCCATTTTAACTTGGTGGCTTTGTAGTATGTCTTCTTCGGTTCCCTTTTTTTTTTTTTAATGTTTCATATCTCTGCTCTAGATTTATGTTTTGTAGCCACCATGAGAAGGCGATGGCACCCCACTCCAGTACTCTTGCCTGGAAAATCCCATGGATGGAGGAGCCTGGTGGGCTACAGTCCATGGGGTCTCGAAGAGTCAGACACGACTGAACGAGGAAATGGCAACCCACTCCAGTGTTCTTGCCTGGAGAATCCCAGGGATGGGGGAGCCTGGTGGGCTGCCGTCTAGGGGTCACACAGAGTCGGACATGACTGAAGTGACTTAGCAGCAGCAGCAGCAGCAGCAGCCACCATGAAGTTCATATAAAACATATCATAGTCCAAGTTCGATGCATGATACTGGATGCTTGGGGCTGGTGCACTGAGACGACCCAGAGGGGTGGTACGGGGAGGGAGGAGGGAGTGGGGTTCAGGATGGGGAACATGTGTATACCTGTGGCGGATTCATGTTGATGTATGGCAAGACCAATACAATATTGTTAAGTAATTAGCCTCCAATTAAAATAAATAAATTTATGTTAAAAAAACATATCATAGATAAAATAGTCTTTTTTCCTGCTAATAGCATTTTACCTTCATTTGCTTATTCGGCTTCTGTACTTTTTCCCTTCTCTTTTTGTATTTTTTATTGTCTAAAAAGAGCCCCTTTTGTGTTGTGTTTGTTCCCAAGTTGAAGTTCAGTTCAGTTCAGTTGCTCAGTTGTGTCCGACTCTTTGTGACCCCATGAATCACAGCACAGCAGGCCTCCCTGTCCATCACCAACTCCCGGAGTTCACTCAGACTCACGTCCATTGAGTCCGTGATGCCATCCAGCCATCTCATCCTCTGTTGTCCCCTTCTCCTCCTGCCCCCAATCCCTCCCAGCATCAGAGTCTTTTCCAGTGAGGCAACTCTTTGCATGAGGTGGCCAAAGTACTGGAGTTTCAGCCTCAGCATCATTCCCTCCAAAGAAATCCCAGGGCTGATCTCCTTCAGAATGGACTGGTTGGATCTCCTTGCAGTCCAAGGGACTCTCAAGAGTCTTCTCCAACACCACACTCCAAAAGCATCAATTCTTTGGCGCTCAGCTTTCTTCACAGTTGAACTCTCACATCCATAACTGACCACTGGAAAAACCATAGCCTTGACTAGATGGACCTTTGTTTGCAAAGTCATGTCTCTGCTTTTTAATATACTATCTAGGTTGCTCATAACTTTCCTTCCAAGGAGTAAGCGTCTTTTAATTTCATGGCTGCAATCACCATCTGCAGTGATTTTGGAGCCCCAAAAAATAAACTCTGACACTGTTCCCACTGTTTCCCCATCTATTTCCCATGAAGTGATGGGACCAGATGCCATGATCTTCGTTTTCTGAATGTTGAGCTTTAAGCCAACTTTTTCACTCTCCACTTTCACTTTCATCAAGAGGCTTTTTAGTTCCTGCTCACTTTCTGCCATAAGGGTGGTGTCATCTGCATATCTGAGGTTATTGATATTTCTCCTGGCAATCTAGCTATAGTTATTTTTATGCCTTTCCCCTCTTTAATCTTTATGCTATTAGAAAATGTTAAAAACTCTGTTTTGATTACAGAGTTGCAATTTTCTGCTCTATGTATCACCTTACTCAAATTTGTTGCTTTTGGAAAGTAGCCCTTTGACTCCTTCCCTGTTTGCCCATTTCTGTTCCTGTCTAACCTTAAAGGAACTTAGTTAGAGGAATGAGATCACTGAGCAGTTGAAACTGACTTCTGACTTACGCTGTCATGAATACACACCATGCCTTGTCTAACCTGTATGAAGATTCCACTCTCTTGTATTTCAAAAAATACATATAAAGAAATGTGTACAGAAGGAGGCAGCAGGGGTAGAGAACTAAGAGGACCAGGAAAGAATGAAGATAAGGTACTGGGATCAATCTTGGGGACTTCTGGGTGCAGGGTAGGGGCTGAAGAAGCCACCCAGGACTTTTTCTGCAGGGTCATTCAACCCAGAGCAAATTAGATCCTGAGAAAATACTCTCATTGTGAGAAGTGAACGCTGTACAGCAGAAATGAAAACAACACTGCAAATCAACCATATTTCAATAAAATTAACAAATAAAGACTTCCAGGCCAGCAGCCACCAGAGGGGCATCTCTTCTGTTAAAAACTCTAAAAGTAATACAATAAGAGGCCCACGGTCTGAAGCAGGAAACCTTTTCAAGCTGCGAAAAAGCTGGGACAAAAGGTTCTCATCTGAGTGTCACAGTCTCTGCTCCAGCTCAGGAGACCTGCAGGGGACAGAGGAGAGGGCTGTTTCCATACCACTGCTTCACGCTGCTTCTTCCCCCCTTTCTGGGGGCCTCCCCTGAGAGCTCTGCAGTAAGAAGGCAGAAATCAGTCTTAAGCCTCCCTGAACCACAGCAACCTCAGGCCATGGGCCTCTTATTTTGTTACTTTTAGAGTTTTAATCGAAGAGATGCCCCTTTGGTGGCTGCTGGCCTGGCAGTCTTTATTTGTTAATTTTATTGAAATCTAGTTGATTTACAGTGCTGTTTTCATTTCTGCTGTACAGCAAAGTGACCCAGATATACACATATATACATTCAAATTTTACATTTCATTTATTTATGGTTGCACTGGATCTTCATTGCGGGGCATGGAATTTCTCTAGTTGTGGCTGGTGGGCTTCTCACTGCAGTGGTTTCTCTTGTTACAGAGTGCAGGCTCTAGGGTGCATGGACACAGTAGCTGTGGCGTGCAGGCTTATTATCCCTGTGGCATGTGGGAACTTATTTCCCCAAGCCCGGATTGAACCTGTGTCCCCTGCATCAGGAGGTGGCTTCTTAACCACTGGAGCACCAGGGAAAACCCCACATACATACATTTTTAAAAAGTTCTTTTCCATTATGGTTTATCTCAGGATATAGTTTCCTGTGCTGTACAGTAGGACCTTGGTGTTTACCCATCCTGTATATAATTGTTTGCATCTGCCAATCCCAGACTCCCAATCTCTCTCTTCTCCACCCCCTCCACCTTGGCAAACACAAGTCTGTTCTCTTATTAACTGTGCAAAGCTTTATGGAAAACTGCCTAATCAGAATTCAGTCTTTCTCATTTTGTCTGTTGCCTCACTTGTCATCTCCACCACTGTTTCTAGGAGACCAAATCTCTCTCTAAAAGGGGATGAAAGGGCATTACCTTGGCTGAAGCCCAGTGTCTCCTAGGAAAGAAGAGGGAGGAGGCACATTCCCAGGATACAGTGTCTCAGCCCCTGACCACCCCTTGAGATTTCTCAACACCACAGCTCGCATCACCGAATACCAGGGTGGACAGGGGAGCAGACCCTGGAATGCATATGACCTAGGAAGCTTCCATCACACAAATCCAGCACCATTTCATCAGCCTTAGTGTCTCTTCTTGCATTTGCCCAAGGATTTCCATCTGAGATCTCCATGCATGCTAACCCTTCTCTTATCTCTAGGCCATCACCTCTTATATTTCACCCATAGGTACTTTCTGGATTTCTAGGCAAGTTAGTCGGACACGACTGTGCAACTGAACTGAACTGAGATCAACTAGAGAAAGGTTGTATTCAGACAACTTCATTGAGTAAAGGCATATTTCTTCCTCCAAACAATCTGTGGGGCGTCTCAGCTGCCAACAGGTCCCTTACCTCCTGATGTAGAAGAGCAGCCCCATCCCAAGGAAAAGCAGACCCAGAACACAGGCCCCGATTCCACTCAGTATCTTTTCTTGTGAAGATTCGTCCTGTGCCCCTGAGAAAAGAAGACAGTTTCTGAGTGATTTTTTATCCCAAATCCAACTTCTCTAATTGAAACCAGGAGGAAGAACCCTGCTCTGAAAAAACTGAAATAATTGGCCATTCCTAGAAAAGAGATGAAAATTCAAGCTGAGTTACTACAAGGTTCAGGCAGTGAATCATTTAAATATCCCAGCCCTGATAGAGGGCCACACATCTTCAACATCTGATGGATGAGGAGCTTGGGACTGGTTGAGGTGGGGAAGTCTGTCTTGGCTGACAGAGCTAATAAAAGGCAGAGCTGGGACTGAACTTGCCTCAGGTCAGGAAGGTCCTTGGAGGGGGTGTGCCCCTTCTCAGATCACAGTGAACAACTCAGGGCAAGAGTGTCTGAAGCACAAGCCCAACTTGACACAGGGGACTGGTGCCCAGGAGGTCACAGGAGGCTCTGCTTGCTGGGCAGAACCAGCTCCCCAGGGGGCCCAGGCATTTACAGAAACCATCACGGGATATCTGCAAACTATCGGAGGATCTCCATCACAGGACGTCACAGGGCAACCCCAACAACCTCAGCTGAAGGAGAAGAGAACATGGAGCCCATGGACACTTGTGTGGGGAGAGGAGAAACCTGACACTCGGGGGTAAGCAGGCTCCCTCCGTGCTGGCTGAGAAACTTATGAGATCAGAGAGCTCCTCACTCCATTCTACTGTGACAGGGCTCGTCCGGCTGGGGTGCTCCACCTGGCAGGCATAGACCTCTCCACCCTGAGGAACTATTTCAAGCATCACCATGATCTGGAAGGTCCAGTCTCCATTAGGGATCAGGCCTGTGGAGACCACCCCGGCCTTCTCTTCCTGGCCGTTCCGGAACCACCTGACTTCAATGTGGCCAGGGTAGAAACCATTCACAGAGCAGACCAGGAGGTTGTGGTGCCGTAGGGGCTGACTCTTTACAGGATACACAGTGACTGTAGGCTCAACTAGGAGAGAAAACACAGCAGGGGTTATTGCGGGAGACAGACTATGTCTCCTGACCAGACTGCAGCCTCGGACAGGCCAGGCTTCCCATGTGGCTTCAGAGGATGTGGTGCCATGAACCTTGCTTGAATTTAACCCCAAAACCTCCAACCCCTATTAGAGTTGAGAGATGTTGAGGAAAATTGTGGGGTTTCTTTTCATAACTTGAAGGAATTACTTATTGTTGAACTGCAGTATTTACACTTTTTACAGGACACAGGGTATATTCATTAAAAGTGTGATTTCTGTAACTAGGCTCCCTGGGTTCAAATCCAGGCTCTGCTTCTATCTGGTTAATTCTGGAAGAGTTTTTAAATTACTTTGTGCCTCAACTTTCTTATCTCTAAGGAGGATAATGAAACAAACTTACCTCTTTGAGTTAGATGACTCATATATAAGATGGATTACTATATATAGAAAACTACAAAACACTGGTGAAAGAAATCAAAGAGGACACTAATAGATGGAGAAATATACCATGTTCATGGATCATAAGAATCAATACAGTGAAAATGAGTATACTACCCAAAGCAATCTATAGATTCAATGCAATCCCTATCAAGCTACCAATGGTATTTTCCACAGAGCTAGAACAAATAATTTCACAATTTGTATGGAAATACAAAAAACCTCAAATAGCCAAAGCAATCTTGAGAAAGAAGAATGGAACTGGAGGAATCAACCTGCCTGACTTCAGGCTCTACTACAAAGTCACAGTCATCAAGACAGTATGGTACTGGCACAAAGACAGAAATATAGATCAAAGGAACAAAGTAGAAAGCCCAGAGATAAATCCACACACCTATGGACACCTTATCTTTGACAAAGGAGGCAAGAATATACAATGGAGAAAAGATAATGTCTTTAACAAGTGGTGCTGGGAAAACTGGTCAACCACTTGTAAAAGAATGAACCTAGAACACTTTCTAACACCACACACAAAAATAAACTCAAAATGGATTAAAGATCTAAACGTAAGACCAGAAACTATAAAACTCCTAGAGGAGAACATAGGCAAAACACTCTCCGACATAAATCACAGCAGGATCCTCTATGACCCACCTCCCAGAATACTGGAAATAAAAGCAAAAATAAACAAATGGGACCTAATTAAAATTAAAAGCTTCTGCACAACAAAGGAAACTATAAGCAAGGTGAAAAGACAGCCTTCAGAATGGGAGAAAATAATAGCAAATGAAGCAACTGACAAACAACTAATCTCAAAAATATACAAGCAACTTATGCAGCTCAATTCCAGAAAAATAAATGACCCAATCAAAAAATGGGCCAAAGACCTAAATAGACATTTCTCCAAAGAAGACATACGGATGGCTAACAAACACATGAAAAGATGCTCAACATCACTCATTATCAGAGAAATGCAAATCAAAACCACAATGAGGTACCACTTCACACCAGTCAGAATGGCTGCGATCCAGAAGTCTGCAAGCAATAAATGCTGGAGAGGGTGTGGAGAAAAGGGAACCCTTTTACATTGTTGGTGGGAATGCAAACTAGTACAGCCACTATGGAGAACAGTGTGGAGATTCCTTAAAAAATTGCAAATAGAATTGCCTTATGACCCAGCAATCCCACTGCTGGGCATACACACCGAGGAAACCAGAATAGAAAGAGACACATGTACCCCAATGTTCATCGCAGCACTGTTTATAATAGCCAGAACATGGAAACAACCTAGATGTCCATCAGCAGATGAATGGATAAGAAAGCTGTGGTACATATACACAATGGAGTATTACTCAGCCATTAAAAAGAATACATTTGAATCAGTTCTAATGAGGTGGATGAAACTGGAGCCCATTATACAGAGTGAAGTAAGCCAGAAAGAAAAACACCAATACAGTATACTAACTCATATATATGGAATTTAGAAAGATGTATGCGAGACAGCAAGAGAGACACAGATGTATAGAACAGTCTTTTGGACTCTGTGGGAGAGGGCAAGGGTGGGATGATTTGGGAGAATGGCATTGAAACATGTATATTATCATATGTGAAATGAATCGCCAGTCCAGGTTTGATGCATGATACAGGATGCTTGGGGCTGGTGCACTGGGATGACCCAGAGGGATGGGATGGGGAAGGAGGTGGGAGGGGGATTCAGGATGGGGAACACATGTACAACCATGGTGGATTCATGTCAATGTATGGCAAAACCAATACAATATTGTAAAGTAATTAGCCTCCAATTAAAGTAGATAAATTTGTATATATAAAAAGATGGACTACTGCTGCTAAGTCATCTCAGTTGTGTCCGACTCTGTGTGATCCCATAGATGGCAGCTCACCAGGCTCCTCTGTCCATGGGATTCTCCAGGCAAGAGTACTGGAGTGGGGTGTCATTGCCTTCTCCAAGATGGACTACTACTCAGCCATAAAAAAGAACAAAATAATGCCATTTACAACAATATGGATGCCCCTAGAGATGATCATACTAAGTTAAGTCAGTCAGTAAGAGAAGGACAGATACCACATGCTATCACTTATATGTGGAATCTAAAATACGACACAATGAACTTATTTACGAAACAGACACATGGACACAGAGAACAGACCTGTAGTTGACAAGGGGTATGGGCCTGGGGGAGGGATGGAGCGGGAGTCTGGGGTTGGTAGATGAAAGTTATTATATACAGAACAGATAAACAACATGGTCCCACTGTATAGCACAGAAAACTATATTCAGTATCCTATGATAAAGCATAATGGAAGAGTATTAAAAGAAGAATGTATGTAACTGAATCACTTTGCTGTACAGCAGAGATTAACACAACACTGTAAATCAACTATACTTCAATAAAAAATATTGACCATCATATTTTTAAAAAGGACTTGATAGACCTAAACTATGTTAAGAAACAGCTGGGGGACTTCCCTGGTGGTCCAATGGTTCAGACTCTGCAGTCTCACTGCCAAGGGCCTGTTTCAACCCCTGATCAAGGAACTAAAGTCCCACAGGTTGTGTGGAGTGGCTGGAACTTAGCGCTCAATATATGTTAGTTACTCGTTGAATTTTTTTTTTTACTATGAAAGAAAATACGATTCAAAGCTTAAGGATAAATGAAAGAACCGCAGTGGGGTTGGCAGAGGTGTAGAGCTGCATGGAAACTTCTTCCCCTGAGCAGCAGAGACAGGCCTCAGAGGTCCTTCTCCACGAGGGGTGTCTCAAGGAAAACATGAGTCCTGCACAGGAAAAGCAACAAGGAGAGTTCATCATTTTAAAAGTTGTTATAGTTTTATACTCAGGTGATGAATCTCTCCCTTTGTCTCCCTTTCTTCCAAGAAAAGTCACAGTGGGACCTCACCAGACACTGAATCTGCCTGTGCTTTGATTTTGGACTTATTCTTCTCTAAAGCTGTGAGAAATACATTTATGTCATTTTTAACATAGAGCAGTTTATGGTAGTTTATTATAGTAGTCTGACCTGATTACAGCTGTCTGACATTATACAAATGGCAGAGTAGGAGGACGTGAGCTCATCTTTTCCTGCAAGAACACCAAAATTGCAACTAGCGGCTGAACAACTATCGACAGCAGGATGTTGGAACCCACCAAAGAAAAGATACCCCACATCCAGGGACAAAGGAGAAGCCACAACGAGATGGTAGGAGGGGCTCAATCAGAGGCTCTTGGAGGGTACAAACAAAACTTGTCCACACCAGGACCCAGGGAAAGGAGCAGTGACCCCACAAGAGACTGAGCGAGCCCTGCCTGAGAGTGTTGAGGGTCTCCTGCAGAGGCACAGGTCAGTAGTGGCCTCCCACGGGGACAGGGGCTCTGGCAGCGGCAGTCCCAGGAGGCGTGGTGTGTGTGGCTTACGTCCACCTGGAGGAGGCTTATGTCCATTAGCCTTATCCTTAGAGCCGATAGCCCTAGCTCAGAGACTGCAGAATCCAGGACTGGGCTGCCTCAAGGAGAAAGCACAGCCCCAGCCACTAGCAGAAAACTGGATTAAAGACTTACTGAGCATGACCCTACCCATCAGAGCAAGACCCAGTTTTCCCCACAGCCAGTCTCTCCCATCAGGGAGCATTGCACAAGCCCCTTATCGTCATGCATCAGAGCTCAGACAGAATGAAAACTATAAACACAGAAAACTAACCAAAATGATCACATGGATCTCAGCCTGTGTAAGCCAATGAAACTGTGAGCCATGCCATGCAAGGCCACCTAAGACAAATGGGCCATGGTGGAGTCCTGACAAAACATGGCCCACTGGAGAAGGGAATGGCGAGCCACTTCAGCATTCTTGCCTTGAGAACCCCATGAACAGTATGAAAAGGCAGAAAGAATGACACTGAAAGATGAGCCCCCCAGGTCAGAAGGTGTCCACTGTGCTACTGAGGAAGAGCAGAGATACAGCTCTGAACTGTGGTGCTAAAAAAGACTCTTGAGAGTCCTTTGGAGAGCAAGGAGATCAAACCAGTCCATCCTAAAAGAAATCAACCCTAAATTCTCATTGGAAGGACTGATGCCGAAGCTGAAGCTCCAATACTTTGGCCACCTGATGTGAACAGTTGGCTGGTTGGAAAAGATGCTGATGCTGGGAAAGACTGAAGGCAGGAGAAGGGGGTGACAGAGGATGAGATGGTTGGACAGCATCACTGACTCAATGGACATGAGTTTGAGTAAACTCTGGGAGATGGTGAAGGACAGAAAAGCCTGGTGTGCAGCAGTCCATAGGGTCACAAAGAGTTGGACGTGACTGAGTGACTGAACAACAATGTTTGGAATTGTTATCATTTTAGAATTATCTCTCCTTCTAAACTGACATTTGTGATCAGAGTATGGCCTGGGACTCAACATCTGAAACAACCTCTAACACTGTCAAAGTGAAAGTGAAGTCACTCAGTCCTGTCCGACTCTTTGCGACCCCATGAACTGTAGCCCACCAGCCTCCTCAGTCCATGGAATTTTCCAGGCAAGAGTACTGGAGTGGGTTGCCATTTCCTTCTCTAACACTATCAGGCCCTAGGTAAATACAATTATTTTAAAAGAAAGAAGTGGGGGATGCATTTGTACAGAACCATAAAATAGTAGATTTAAGATTGATGGTAAACCATTAGTCACAATTTTGCTGTTTCTATTTCAGTAAATAAAAACTGTTAAACACTTAACATGGAAAATATTAAACAGAATCTAGTAGAAACCTCAAACTGGAGAAAATGTTGACTCAAAATGTTAATAATCTTACTGCATAGAGAAGTCATAAAATTACTGAGAAAAACACATGGACCCCAGCGATAACAGATTAATAGATAGTGTTTGGAGCAGTCATTACAACTGGCAAAAAAAAAAATGTGATAAAAGAGAACTTTAGAAATAAAAGAAATATAAGTTAAAAACAATAAGATATAAATTTCCAACTAAGTGGCAATATGGAAAATAAAATTTACAATGGGGAGTGCCAGGTAAATTGTTTACAACCATACAAAGGATTAATATGTAACTACCTAAGTACTATTACATTATAAACATGGTAATATTAGTATGCTAATATTAAGTAACAAAATTATATCCAGAAGTTGGCTTCATAATCATTTCAAATATGTAAACATGTACAGACCAAGAAAGCAAAAAAGTAGTCGGAAATTTAGAACTAAAAGCAGCTTCAGAAAGGTCAGAAGGGTGTGGGAGGTTCCTCTCTACTGCATCCCTAGAAATGAGTGCCCCCACTAATTTATTCTCAGCGCAACAGTCCTACACACAGACAGCAGCGCACTTACCGCGGAGGGTTCAGCGGTGAGGGGTGTGCCCCGAGCACACGGGGCTCTTCTCACAGTCTCCCGGTCCTTTTGCATCCCTCAGCTCCCGGCCAAACCTCCCCCAAACCACGGACACCTCGAGGCCCCTTCCCGAATCTCTGCCCCTACTTCAGCCAGCCTTCCCCTCCACCCGCCCCCCAGCCCTCCCTGGGCGGCAGGAGGCCCAGACCCCGTCCCCGCATCTGTCTTCCCACCTCGCCCTCTCTCCCCTTCTCAGACCCCGGTCCACTCCCCCACCACACACCCTCTCTCCGCCCACCGCACACCGACAAAATCGCACACTAGCTTTCTGACAGCAGGCTCTCAGGGGGACCCCCGTAGCCTGCCCTGTCCACCCCCATCCGACTCACTGGACTCAGTCTAGCTCCGTCTCTCTCTCTGTCTCTCTGTCCCTGCCTGTCTGTCTCTCTGTCTCTGTGTTTCTGTCTTTCTGTGTCTCTCTGTCTCTGTCTCTCTATCTCCGTCTCTCTCTGTGTCTCTGTGTCTCTGTCTCCGTCTCTCTGTCTCTCTGTGTCTCTGTCTCTCTATCTCCGTCTCTCTCTCTCTCTCTGTGTCTCTGTCTCTCCATCTCTGTCTCTCTCTCTGTCTCTTTGTCTGTGTCTCTGCGTCTTTGTCTCTCTATCTCCACCTCTATCTCTGTCTCTCTCTGTCTCTCCGTCTCTCTCTGTGTCTCTGTCTCTCTTTCTCCGTCTCTCTGTTTCTCTGTGTCTCTGTCTATCTCCGTCTCTCTGTGTCTCTGTTTCTGTTTCACTGTCTCCATCTCTCTCTGTCTCTCCGTCTCTGTCTCCGTCGCTCTCACACTCCCCTCCCCTGCACCGACCTCTCACCCCCACCCCCGCTCACCTCTCCTCTGCACCGTGCGGCTCGCAAAGAACTCGTAGTTGCTGGCGCAGAAGGCGTGCGCGGCGGCGCGGGCCCGCTGCAGGGCGTCGGGCCAGCGGTTCCAGCGCTCGGCCGCCGGCCGCCCCATCTCGGTCCGCGCCCGGTACTCGCCCACTAGGCTGTCGAAGCGCACCTGCTCCTCGCGGTTGTAGATGTACCTGTCCAGGAAGCGCACCTGCTGCGTGCCGTTGGAGAAGTGACACTCGGACTTGCCCTGCACCATGAAGAGTGCTGTGGGGACGGGAGTGCGCTGGTTACCTGGCTCCCGGCGCCGCGGGGCACCGGGGACCCCCAAGGGTCCTGGTCCGTCCTCCCCGCCAGCCGCGCAGGGAAGACGAGCTCCTCTTGGCCACGAGGCTCTCCTGGCGTCGCCAAGTGTGGCCTGGCGGGGTCCCTACCACCGCCTTCTCCTGGGACCCTCCACCGCAGAGACACCAGCGCCGAGTTTCCCCACGACCTCTGCCGCAACACGGCCGCCCCCTTCCTCCTGTGCGTGCTTGGTCAGGACTGCCCGCCTGCCAGACCTCGCTGGCCCTGAGATTCCAGGAAGGGGAAAACGGGCACCGTCCCTCTATTCGTGGAGCTTGACATTTAGTGAAAGGGATGGACGGAAGCCAAATGCACGGCAATTTATACGGGAATGAGAAATGTCAGGATAACAGGGTGGGGGTTTGTGAATGATGGGAGGCCCTAAGCTAGGTTAGGGCTTCAGAGGCACGGTCTCTGAAGACACTTAAAGTGTGAGGTGTAAGGGGAAGTGGCTGAGAGCTCGAGGAAGAGTGTGTGTCTTTAGGGGAAAAACAGACACATTTTAAGAAGAAATGTGGAAAAGAAGTAGACGTGTGGAAAAGCTGAAAGAACTAACTGATGAACTTCCTCAAGAAGACAGTTCACTGAAGCACAAAAAAGTGAGAGAAAGGAGGCTAAAAGATGAGACTGGAGAAATTACATGGAACCAGGCACTTGTAGGTAATATTAGGATTTTGACTTTATGCTAAATGTAATGAAAACTATTGATGTGTTGTAGGAGATTAAAACCATAAACCCAGGACTGGTGCACCATTCTTTTTCCAGGTCTGGACAGCTTAGAAAGCCAGATTTTCTAAAAATTTGGTGCCAAGATTCATTTGGCAGTTCTGACCTGCTGACGGAAAGGGTCAGCTGGGTCTCAGCGCTCTTATCGGTTACACATGCTTCTGTAACTTCATTGTGTGTAAAGATACAGAGATACAAATATATACACACACACCATATGAGTGTATATCTTTGTAAGTTTTGGGGTCTTTTCTTAAATTGCAGTATTGTTGATTTACAATATTAGTTCCAGGTGTACAACACAATGATTCAATACTTTTATAGATTATACTCCATTTAAAGTTATTACAAGATAATGGCTATATTTCCCTGAGCTGTACTATATGTCTTTGCTGCTTATTTATTTTATACATAGTACTTTGCATCTCTTAATACCATACCCTTGTCTCATTCTTCCTGCCTTCCGGTTCCCCAACTGGTAGCCACTAGTTCACACTTTGTGAGTCTGTTTCTGTTTTGTCATACACATTTGTTTGCTTTATGTTTTAGATTCCACTTATAAGTGATAACAGAGTCCTCGACTTTTTCTGTCTGACTTATTCCACTAATCTTAATACTCTCTAGGTCCATCCATATTGTTGCAAATGGCAGAATTTCATTCTTTTTTTATGACTGAGTCATATTCCATTGTATATGTACCCCATTTTTATCCATTCATCTGTCAATGGACACTTAAGTTGCTTTCACATTTTGGGTATTGTAAATAATACTGCAGTGAATGAACACTGGGATGCATGTTCTTTGGGGAGCAGCATTGGGATGCATGAACCCCTGCGATCTAATCGCCATGTGGTAGCTAGAATTATAAAAAAAAAATAAATATAGGGCAGTAGTTCAGTGGCTAAGACTGAGCTTCCCATGCACAGGGCCAGCGTTCACTCCTTGGTTAGAGAACTAGATCCCACGTGCCGCAACTAAAATCCCACATGCTGCAACTAAATCCCACATGCTGCCACTAAAAAAAAAGATCATGCATGCTGCAACTACAGATCTGCATGCCGCAATAAAGATCGAAGATCCCGCACGCCACAACTAAGATCCAGTGCAGCCAAATAAATAAATACATATTTTAAGAAACATACAAACGGACTCACTTTGTAACTTCCCTTAGTAGCTTCACGTATCTCTATAAATAAAAGTCAAATTTCTCATCATGGCCATTTGGGCCTAACATGATTTGGCTCCTGACTTTCTCTCCAACCTCACCTTATTCCACTCCTCCACCTGCTTTATCTGTTTCAGCTGCTCAAACCTTCTTTCTGTCCCTTAAACACAGCAAACATCTTCCCACATTTCTACCTTTCCCTGAAATATTTGTCCCTTAGATCTTTCTTATGATTGTTTTCTTCTCAGCATTTATTGGATGTCACTTTCTCAGGAAAGTAGACACTTGCACTGAAGTCAGATGAATACTATATATCTGTATCTATATATATAATATGTGGCTCAGACAGTAAAGAACCTGCCTACAATGCAGCAGACCTGTGTTTGATCCCTCCAGGGTCTGGAAGATCCCCTGGAGAGGGGAATGGCCACCCACTCCAGTATTCTTGCCTGGAGAATTCCATGGAGAGAGAAGCCTGGTGGGCTACTGTCCATAGTGTCACAAAGAGTCAGACATGCTAACACTCACTCATCACATATAATATACACATATAAACAGCATTTACTACTGTGTCAAATGTTTTTCTTGGTTCAGGGTTTATTGGGTTGTTGTCTTTCTTGTCATTAGGTAATTTCCATGATCATAATGGACTTCTCTGTATTATTCAGATAGAATTCACTGAGCCTAGTACATAATCGGAGAAGGCAATGGCACCCCACTCCAGTACTCTTGCCTGGAAAATCCCATGGACGGAGGAGCCTGGTGGGCTGCTGTCTCGGGTCACACAGAGTCGGACACAACTGAAGCGACTTAGCAGCAGCAGCAGCAGTACATAATAGTTGCTCAAAAAACTATTTGTCACTTATGGTTTGGGGAATTAATCTTTGTGGGGCTTCTGGAAAGCAGGAAGGGGCTCCCACTCCAACACAGTTTCGTAATCATGACAACTTAATTCCACAGCCAGGGTCAAACCTGTGCCCTCTGCAGTGGAAGGTGGAGTCTTAACCACTGGACAACTGGGGAAGACTCCATACCTTACGTCTCTTCTATATCCTGTGAGAAATTCAGACTAACTTCCTCTTTCTCTTCTTTCTACTGTAAAGAAACATTCACAGGTGATTGTAAGAGGCAAGCAACATTTTATGAAGTTTCATCTCATCCAATGGGTCTGTTATAGAGCTGCAGGTCTGTGCAAACTTTGGGAATTTTCAGTAATGGTGATGACATGGTTGGGGAAAGAATACAGAAAAATGGATGGAGAGGTACCCAAAGATGGCTGATTATGGAAAACTGTTGGCATGATGAATGAACACATGAGAACTGGGCTCAAGACTCCAAGAGGTAATGAGTTCCCTTGACTTCCTTATTGGCTTTCAGCCCCGTGGGATGGAAACAGCCTTGACACTCTCAGTATCCTGCTCAGGGTACATGGTTTGAACCATATGAAATGGCTGATATGTGTCTATTTGGGGTTTATAAAAATATAATTTAATATGGTCTATTCTATACCGGGATTCCCAGGTGGCACTAGTGGTAAAGAACCCATCTGCCAGTGCAGGACACATGAGAGATGCAGTTTTGACCCCTAGGTTGGGAAGAGCTCCTGGAAAAGGGCATGGCAATCCACTCCAGTATTCTCGCCTAGAGAATCCCTTGGACAGAGGAGCCTAGTGGGCTATGATCTATAGGATCGCATAGAGTCAGACATGACTGAGTGACTGAAGACACACGCATGCATTCTATATTAGTTGAATCTCTTCTTGTGAGTTCAGGCCAGATCAAGAGGCGATGTAGCAGAAACTGAGAGGATAGAAAGGTTCAAAACAGTCACAATAAGCACCGGCCTGTGCCAGGTTTTCAGTTCTTCTTGAGTTCTTTAAGGCATCACAGAATGCCCCTTCGATGGTCCTTAACTACAGGGTCATTCCGAGTACTGAGGATCCCCACTTTAGTTCCAGAGTGCGTTACACCGCAGGAGAAACGAGAGAAAACTAACCCCAACTTGTGCCAGGGAACCTCCAGTCCAGGGATACGGGCCTTATAAACCGTGGGGTTTAGGGAGAAAGAAAAGGAGATAGCAGATAACCAATAAGGACCTACTGCAGAGCACAGGGGATGCTACTTAATAATTTGTAATAACCTGAAGGGGAAAAGAATCTGAAAAAGAATATACATATATTATACTATAAGAACATATATACTACATATATAAAAGAATATATATACTACATATATATGTAACTGAATTGCTGTGCTGTATACCTGAAACCAACTCAATATTATAAATCAACTATGAAAAAGTGAAAGTGTCAGTTGCTCAGTTGTGTCCGACTCTTTGAAACCCCACGGACTGAAGCCTGCCAGGCTTCTCTGTCCATGGAATTCTCTAAGCCGGAATACTGGAGTGGGTTGCTATTCCCTTCTCCAGGGGATCTTCCTGACCCAGGGATCGAAGCAAGATCTCCCGCACTGCCAGCTGATTCTTTACCGTCTGAGCCGCCAGGAGAAGCCAGCACATGCATATCATGTGTATGTATGTATAACTGAGTTGCTGCGCTGTACACCAGAAGCTGACCCAATATTGTAAATCAACAACACTTCAATTGGAAAAAGGAGGAGACAGTGGGGAGGCCACTTGGAACATCTCACACACTGGGGAGAGGAAGCGGCATCACAGATCCCATGGAGGACACAAGAAGGGTCTTCCAGGAGAGGTCTTTCTAATTCCTTTTGAATCCCCTTAATGTTTTCATTTTGAATTATTTTGGAAATCATTTCTAAATCCTCTCAAAACCCTGAGGGAATGGGATGCAAGACTGGAGAGGTTTTATTAGAAGAGAGTTAAGAAGAAATAGGCTATATATATGAAGGCTCCTTGGGCAGGTCTCCTCAAGAGGGCAAGTATCCAGGCGCCTTTTGTTTGTGGAAGGAATGGAGGATTCATGTGATAAAGATAGGGCTTCCCAGGTGGCTCAGTGGATAAAGAATCCGCCTGCGATGCAGGAGACTCAGGAGACTTGAGTTCGATCCCTGGGTTGGGAAGATCCCCTGGAGGAGGGCATGGCAACCCACTCCAGTACTCCTGCTTGGAGAATCCCACGGATAGAGGAGCCTGGCAGGCTACAGTCCACGGGGTTGCAAAGAGTTGGACACGACTGAAGTGGCTGAGCCTGCATGCAGGCACTCATGATAAAGATAAGTAGTCACTGGAGAAGATGCTGATTTTTGAGGGATGTGGCCTGGGATAGAGAGGTAAAGCTAACTCCCTTCCTCCCGCTCCCTCCACAGCAGCTCACCATCCAAGGTGTGCACTTACTTCGGGTGTTTCCAGCCCAAGCCAGGAGAGGGCTCAGCACCATCAGTATCACTGGCAGAGTTACTGTCCAGGAGCCTGGGGGAAACCAAAGGCACACCATGCAGGAAAACAGAAGAAGGCAAAGTGCAGGGGAGCAGAAAAATCTCGGTGAGGACTAAGACCCCCCCTCCACCCACGTCTCAAATATTACCAACCTAGGAACTCATTGCTCTGTTCCTGGATTGGGTCGGCTGTTTGGGAGAGCCAATCAGATTCATCCGCGGATAACATCATCAGTTGGTGGTCAGATATTCAGTATGCACTTCCTCTTTTGAATCCTTAAAAGGATTGTTTTAATTTTGTGCTTTAAGAGTTTGATCCGTTTGTAGTTGTAGCATTTTAATTGGGGCCCTATCGTGAGCCAGCTCTGCTGGTCAGCGATGGTCACCTCAGTTTTTCAGGATCACCTCCCAGTGCTGCCTCTACCTTTATTGGACCTCCAGAATACACGTAAGAGAAAGCCGCTAATAGAGAGTGATCTGCGTGCAACGGAGGGTCTTGAAGGTACCTTTGCAGAGTGTGTAACTAACAATGTAACAGGGTCCATGTCCTAATCCCATCCTGCAGGGGTTCAGAGATAGGTCTCAAATCAGCAACTCTGCTTTAGAATAATTAGTATTTTATGTGAAAAAGTGATCAATCCCTTCCTCCTGGTTCCCATTTTTGACTCTCCTCTTTCTACTGGGGACATGTCCCCTTCTCTTGCTTTACCTGAAGGAAAGATACAAGCAGATGTTGCTCAGAACACATTGTAGAGTGTTCAGTAAACAGAACCCTATGAAAAAAACTATGAATTACCTCCTTTGATGCAATCACGATTTAAATATATCATTCTACTTTTAGATTAATGATTACATCTTATATTAATATATGCAGGATCTGTGATTCAGAATGGACTCTAAAGGAAAGCTGTCTATCTAGAGTTCTTCATTAATTCTTTTTCTACCACAGTTCTGATAAACAGTCCATCTTTACATGCTTTAATATATCTAGAGAGGGAAACTCACCATGCTGCCATAAAAATGACTAGAACTGGTACTTTCCTGGTGGTCCAGTGGCTAAGACTCCATGCTCCCAATGCAGGGGGCTCAGATTTGATCCCTGTTGAGGGAACTAGATCCCACATGCCGCAACTAAGAAGTCATACGCCGCAACTAAGAAGTCATACGCCACAACTAAAGTGCCCGCTTGCCACAACTGAGACCAATGCGGCCAAAAAAATAAATATATTTTTTAAATGACTAAAATTTATTGAGCAATTGTTGAGCTGGCTTTCTGTATCATCGTTTTATTGAATTCTCACATCATCTCAGTGATTGAATTACCAGAAGATGGACAGAATAAAAGGGTGGAGAAGAACGACTTTTGCCAGGATGCAAATCTGATGAGTGATACTCTGCACACTCAGCCAAGTTAAATGTGATCCCAAACCCCACAAGATCAGCTATTACTTCACAACAATTTACATTCAATTTCTGAAGAGAACAGGGTCCTTAGATTAAAAAAATGTTTCCGCTGCATCTCGATGGAGATGTGAATCCATGAGAGGCCTGTTTTCGTGAATGACAGCGTTTTATATAAATTGAGGCAGTTGCAGTGTTGCAATTCTAGCTCCTCCAAAAGTTTCCCCTCATCTTCACTGTTGCTTCCCTCTGGAAATGACAAACTTGGCATGGGTCTTTTGTAATGACCCTAGAGCTCTTGTCCAGGTCTCCTTATTGAAGATAAAAATGACCTTAACATTCCTAAATCCAGCCCATTTGTCTCACTTATTATTCCAGATTTTTCAGCATAATGGAGTGCAAGTTTGAACACTGCAAAAGGGAAACAAATGGTGCCTCACTTACTTTGGGAAAAAAAGTTTTCTTTGCCTGTGGAAAGTTCAAAATGTTCTTGGACAGGTAGAGCTTGAGGAGCAGTTACTGTTGCCCCTGGATTTGAGGAGCATCTATGTCCCCAGGACCCCAGTGATAATTCAATACTACTAGCAGTTGGGCAGTTGCCCCCAGGAAACTCTCACGTTTAATTTGACAAACAGAAAATCATAATTTACTCAGAATTCACCACTTGTGACAGTGTGGAAAGCCTAACAAAGGCTCACCTGAGACGACAGGATAGAAGGAATGCTGAGGAAAAGTAATTCAATATCGCAAACATACCAAAGCCCCGTGAAAGAGGGCACTACCAAAACTCATTCATATAAATCTGACATAGTTTATAAAATCATACAAAGTTCTTTTCAAAAAGGATGGGGTGTATACATTTATGAGTAACCAAGATGTACTGCTTTAAATGTTATAAATCTCAACTTTTCTTCAATACTAATTAAATATAAGGACAATTCAGGTAAAACAATGCAGTAACCGTCACCACACCATCATCCCTAAGGTGATCTTGAGGCTGAATTTCTTCACTGAAAGCAGGAGGAGAAGCAATCCTGCTCAGCTCCGACTGTGTAAGAGAAGTCTCAAGTAAGAGCTTATCTCCTGAGGAAAATGCAGTTAATTTGGTTTCTGGAATAAAGTGGTTCTCAGTGCAGAAGTTCTAGTCTCTGCTCTCGAAGCATGAGACCATATGCTTGCTTCTATGGGCAATAAATCAACACTCGGGAACAAACAAGTGAGATCACAGGCACAGACCTTCACTGACCAACAAGCAGGTGGAAGTCTGTATCATTACAGGATGCTTTGAGCCCCACAGACTGTCGCAGAATAGGACTCATTTGTAGAAAGCCTGGAAAGTTGCAATACATCTGGGAAAAATGGGTTCTTCATCATCGCAAGCTAGTTAGCATGTAGAATGTCTCTCTCTTGTCCAAGCAGTTTAATATATTCTCTGTAGTTTTCAGAAGCTATCAGCACTAAGCAGGAAACTAAAGTGAGAAGCAGGTCAGTGGTTCCTTGATTTAAGGAAAAATATTAATAACAGGGAATGGATCAACAGGGCTCATTTCTTCTTACCAAGGAAGATGCATATCCTCCACAGAAGACTGTGTCATTTACAGGCTGCATCAGCCCTCAGCAGGCTTAGTAGGATGCTTTCCAGTGAGGTTTTAGCGATGTGCTCCTTTCAGTTCAGTCGCTCATTCGGGACCGACTCTTTGCGACCCCATGAACTGCAGCACGCCAGGCCTCCCTGTCCATCACCAACTCCCGGAGGAACTTTTAAATAAAACTATTCGTTTTTATTTATTTGGTTGTGCCAGGTCTTAGCTGTGGCATGTGAATCCAGTTCCCTGACCAGGGATGGAACCCAGGCCCCCTGCATTGGGAGCTCGGAATCTTAGCCACTGGACCACCAGGAAGATGCTTAAAGATGATCTGGGGACAAAAAACAAACAAAACCCCAACAAACTACAGCAGCAACAACAGAACCCTTTTTTGCACCAATAACGGTGTCGCGCGCCCCCTGCTGGCCGCCGGGCCCAGAACCGGACCCCGGCTGGAGAAGCTTGCGGAGCCGCTCCCGCCGCGGACAGAGGGGAGCGAAGCGGCGACGGCGCGAAGGGGCTTCAGAGCGCGGAGAGACCCCGGAGCTGCTGCTGGGGAGGTGGTGCGAGCGGAAATCCGAGCACTCACGGGAGGGACTCAGCTCCCCGACCGCGCCCTCCGCACCCCCGGCGTCCTGGCCCTCTGGACCCGGGGAGCCCAGGAGCAGGGCAGGCGCCCTCTGGTTCTTGGGAGCTCGGCGGCTGGCGGGGCCGGGGTGTGCGGAGGAGGTCATGGAACTTCTTTTAGAGGATGAATTTGCGGATGGTCAGGCTTCCCAGCTCCCTCTGTCAGGCCGAATGCCCTGGGTCTTAGGAGGGAGGTGCTGGTGAGATGGGGGTACCCAGGGCATCTTTCAGGGCAGCCCTGGGTAAATGTGCACCGTGGAAAATGTCCGCTGCCCATTTTTAATGGGCTTTCCCCCCCCTATTGAGTTGTATAATACTTCCTCAGATCTCAGTGACGCTTTATTGCGACTGTGCTGCTGAGTACAGTTATCATCTTGATTTTACATTCTTTCATCAGCCTTTTCGGAGAAGGAAATGGCAGCCCACTCCAGTATTCTTGCCTGGAGAATCCCACGGACAAAGGAGCCTGGTGGGCTCCAGTCCATGGGGTCGCAAAGAGTCGGACACGACTGAGCGACTCTCACACACACACACACACACACACACACACACAGATTGAATTGTATGGATTTTAAAATATATTTTGGATATTAACCCCTTTATCAGATACAAGATTTGCAAGTATTTTCTCCCATTTGGTAGGTTGCATTTTTGGTAGGTTTCCTTTCCTTTGCAAGAATTTTTTACTTTGATGTAGTTCTACTTGTTTATTTTTATTGCTTTTGGGGTCAGATTTTAAAAACTCATGAAGACCTATATCAAGAAGCTTAACACCTACATTGACTTCTAGAAGTCTGTGGTTTCAGGTCTTGCTTCAAGTCTTCAACCCATTTTGAGTTAATTTTTGTATATGGTGTTATTATTGATAGTTGTCTAATTTCATTCTTTTGCATGTGGCTGTTCAGTTCTCCTTACACCATTTACTGAAGAGGTTGTCCTTTCCCCATCGTGTATTGGCTCTTTTGTTTTAAACTAAATGACTGCAGCCATGAAATTAAAAGACGCTTGCTCCTTGGAAGAAAAGCGATGACCAACCTAGACAGCATATTAAAAAGCAGAGACATTACTTTGCCAGCAAAGGTCCATACAGTCACAGCTATGTTTTTTCCAGTAGTCATGTATGGATATGAGAGTTGGACCGTAAAAAAAGCTGAGTGTTGAAGAATTGATGCTTTTGAACTGTGGTGTCGGAGAAGACTCTTGAGAGTCCCTTGGACTGCAAGGAGATCAAACCAGTCAATCCTAAAGGAAATCAGCCCTAAATATTCGTTGGAAGTACTAATGCTGAAGCTGAAGTTCCAGTGCTTTGGCCACCTGATGTGAAGAACCAACTCATTGAAAAAGACCCTGATGCTGGGAAAGATTGAGGGCAAGAGACGAAGGGGGTGACAGAGGATGAGATGGTTGGATGGTATCACTGACTTGATGGACCTGAGTTTGAGCAAGCTCTGGGAGTTGGTGATGGACAGGGAAGCCTGGTGTGCTGCAGTCCATGGGGTCACAAAGAGTCGGACACAACTGAGCGACTGAACTGAACTGAATTGACCAAATATATGTGAATTTATTTCTGGGCTGTCTATCGTGTTCTATTGGTCAGTTTTCATACAAATTCCATGCTGATTACCACAACTTTGTAATTGGTTTGAAATAAAGTCTGGAGTCTATAGAGTCTCTTGCTCTTACTGCACCTTCCATACTTCATGGGCTTCCCAGGTGGTGCTAGTGGTAAAGAACCCCGCTGCCAATGCAGGAGATGTAAGAGGCACAAGTTCGATCTCTGGGTTGGGAAGATCTCTTAGAGGAGAGCATGGCAATCCACTCCAGTATTCTTGCCTGGAGAATCCCACAGACAGAGGAGTCTGGAAGGCTACAGTCCACAGGGTTGCCCAGTGTCAGACATGACTGAAGCGACTTAGCACGCGTGCACATACTTTGTAATGTTTCATTTCGCAAAATGTTAAGAATGAAAGGGGCTTTAGGGACTATCCAGCCAATTTCAGCCTCCATTTACCATAAATACAAATAATCAGATTGAGATCAGTCGCTCAGTCATGTCTGACTCTTTGCGATCCCATGAATCGCAGCACACCAGGCCTCCCTGTCCATCACCAACTCCCGGAGTTCACTCAAACTCATGTCCATCGAGTCGGTGATGCCATCCATCTCATCCTCTGTCGTCCCCTTCTCCTCCTGCCCCCAATCCCTCCCAGCATCAGACTCTTTTCCAGTGAGTCAATTCTTCGCATCAGGTGGCCAAAGTATTGGAGTTTCAGCTTCAGCATCATTCCTTCCAGAGAACACCCAGGACTGATCTCCTTTAGGATGGACTGGTTGGATCTCCTTGCAGTCCAAGGGGCTCTCGGGAGTCTTCTCCAACACCACAGTTCAAAAGCATCAATTCTTCAGCACTCAGCTTTCTTCACAGTCCAACTCTCACTCCATACATGACCACAGGAAAAACTATAGCCTTGACTAGATGAACCTTTGTTGGCAAAATAATGTCTCTGCTTTTCAATATGCTATCTAGGTTGGTCATAACTTTTCTTCCAAGGAGTGTCTTTTAATTTCATGGCTGCAGTCACCATCTGCAGTGATTTTGGAGCCCCCCAAAATAGAGTCTAACACTGCTTGCACATCTATTTCCCACGAAGTGATGGGACCAGATGCCATGCTCTTCGTTTTCTGAATGTTGAGCTTTAAGCCAACTTTTTCACTCTCCTCTTTCACTCTCAAGAGGCTTTTTAGTTCCTCTTCACTTTCTGCCATAAGGGTGGTGTCATCTGCATATCTGAGGTTATTGATATCATAATGTAAATACAGCAAGTCCCCTATGTACAAATGTTTAAGTTTTGAATTTTGAAAAGATGCCAACCTGCCTTCCATCATGGTCAGGCTTTAGTGAAACTGCAGCTCGTCCTGTCTCCTATTGTTGACCCTTCAGCTCTGCCGGCTCCCACCTTCTCTCCCTCCTCGTTGGTAACTCTTCCTGCCTGCTCACTTGATGCCAGCCCCTGTATGTATGCCAGCTGTTGTCCTGTACTGCTATACTTTTAAAAGAACTGTAAGATTAAAAATGTTTTATCTTTTGTGTTTTTCATGTATTATTTTTGTGTTAAGTATTATAAACCTATTACTGTACAGTACTATACAGCTGGTTGTGTTAGGTGGGTATCTAGGCTAACTTTGTTGGACTTCTGAACATGGTCAGAACATGAACAGAACTTGCTCGTGTGTAGACTCACTGTAGTCTGAGGAGTGCATCTTTCCCAGCCAAGGTCACCTGCTAAGGCCTCCTCACGTCCAGTCCAGACATTGGTTCCCTTCTAATTTACACTTTCGTAAATATCACTTGGCCTATGTGTTCAGAAGCATTTACAGGGAATGTTAAAATATTTACACAAAAGCATAAAGAGGAGAGAGCAGCTGGTAGATCTCAGTGGCTTATCTTCATGGAAGGTAGGAGCAGGGAGCCTTAATCTAAATGGAAAGTTTGTTAGCAGCACCCCTAACAACCCTGCTGTTAAACAGCCCACGTCCAGTTCTGAGAAGGGCCCCTTCCCCAGCAGGGAACCTTGACACCCTGGAATCCCAGTCTCATAGCCCAGGTCCCTTCCCCCACAGCCGACACCACCAGTGCTTGAAGGATGCTGTTCCATTTTCTCTCTGCAGGGTCCCCAAGGAACCTCCTGAGATGTGGCCTCATCCTGCGTTTCCACAGTTTGCACTCTTTTTGTGTAGGTGCTAGTTCAGAAGGAGGCGGCCCAGGCCAGCTCCCTCCACTGAGACAGAAAGGCTAACCAACAGCTAGGGGCTGGGCGGCAGACAGAAGCATCCTGGAGGGATGCCGGGCCGGGCCATGAGGCACATGGATTCGATTCCCTGACCAGGGATCAAACTTAAGCCCCCTGCCTCAGCAGCTTGGAGTTTTAACACAAGACCACCAGGGGTCTGTTTGTAAACTTTTCTGCTTTTTCCAGTGCTGCACAAACTTTTCCCTGGTTGTGGCAAGTGGGGGCTACTACCTAACTGTAGCACGGGCTTCCCACTGTGGTGGAGTCTTGCTGCTGAGAATGGGCTCCAGGGCGGTGGGTTCAGCCGTGGGCCGAGGGCTATGCGGCTCTCGGGCTTAGCTGTCCTGTGGCAGGTGGGATCTTCCTGGATCAGGGATCGGAAAACCCGTGTCTCCTGCACTGGCAGGCGGATTCGTCGCCACTGAGCCACCAGGGAAGCCTCCTTCACAGGCTTTGTTTTTTGGAAACCTCTTGTAAATCCAGGAGACTTCATGGGTCAAGAAAAGGCCGGTTGTGCTCTGAGTGAGTGGGACAAGGCACTCTTTGCTTATCTCACTGTTGATTGTTTTGCTCCTAAAGCCTGAACCCTTGGCTGTGTTCAGGAGGAAAAGGTGATGCCTTGTCTTGGATAGAGACACAGTGCTGCCATTTGACTTTCATATACACATGAAAGATCAGTATCAGCTGACTTAGAACGGATGTGTCTGAGGTACAGGGTGATCTAAGTCCTTGTTACTCAGCATGGTCCACAGACCAGCAGCATCAGAGTTGCCTATGGGCCCCAACCCCGGGCCCACTGAGCCAGAGCTGCACTTCAGCGATGTGTGCGCAGATCCATTTGGCAGTGACCCTGCCCTGGAATCATTCAGATGGATAAAAGCAGAGCAGCAGGTGACGCTGAGAAAAGCGGACGGACCAGATGGACTAGGGGTCGGGGGTAGGTGAGAGACGTGTGTCTGAAGACATGGGTGGCCAGTGGCTGTCTGCTGGGCCTGCTGATCCAGTCCGAGTGGATTCTCCGCTGTGCACACAGCACCCGAGTTACTTGCAGGTAATTCACCACGTGATCACGGACTCAGCACGCTGACGGTTTGGAATAAAAGGAAAATTCACATCCGTCGGTCACTGCTCCCCTCCCCACAGGGCTGAGGGCTCCTGGGGAGGTCAGGCATCTGTTCTCATCACTGTGCTTCTTTCTAGAAAGAGCTGAGGATGGAGCATGATGAAGAAGTCATTTTCTGGCGTACCTGGGCTAATTAAAAAAAATCCACCACCATCCGATTAGTTGCAGAACTCACTTTCAAGAGTTTTCACAATGCCAATTCCATTCTTTATTTCCTCATACCACAAACACTTTACTGCCTTTTTACAACCTGAATTTACATAAGCAAATTGCAAAGGAAAAACAGGCATTCTTTTATCCTCCAAAATGCATGTAAGAAATATAGCACAAACTCTAGTATTTATACACGAATGGGCTTAGCTGAAGCTTTATGGCAATTTCTTAAAATGAGCATGACAGTTTAAATATTTATGCCTGTAAAGGTTTGCATAATCTACTATACATAGTTATTTCAGAAGCAGTTAAGACATTAATCGGAGAAAAACTTCAACAAAAAGCTCTAACAATTGTGTGCAATTTAAATTATTTACAATTAAACATTCAGGGTCCTGATTCACAAAACTTAGTGCATATCATGATTTTTGCAGAGAAGCTAAGTAGTATGCAGAATATTCCTTGGGTAAAATCTAGAATAAATGGCATTTAGAAGAATGCCTGTAATCTGCTTATTGGAAACTAGAGGAAAAGTAACAAAACAAAAACTTCAGCAACTGCATTTGATTTGAAAATTTAAGTAGACAGCAGCAATCAGAAAAAACAGGGGCCACAAGAGAAGAGCTGGTGGCATTTTTGATATTAGTTTTGTTATGTACAAGGAGAAAAACAATTCTCCCCATTTTTGTCCTTAAAAAAAAAAACAAAAAAAAAACACCCCCAATAATCACTACATGTGAACTCAGAGTCTTTCTTCTTCAAGTTGTCTTCAAACTTAACACCAAAATTAGCAAATGTGGGTAAAAAGTACCATCAGTTCAGTGGGTTTTGTTTTAGTAGGGAAAGCCTGGGACAGGGTTACCAAGGGATTAGCTATTCAAATTACGAGAGAATTGTCACAGATAAGGCGTCAGAACCCCAAGCTTCCCCATGAAGCACTTTGGTGGATTCAAAAGTGATTTTACATATATGCCAAAGGAGATGACACAAAGAAAATGAGCAGGACAATCTGTTTTCAAGGTAAAGTGATAGAATTTTCAGTGAATCAGGTACCAGGTTAAAGCCTTAAAAAAAAAAAAAAAGCCAACATTTACAGTAAACGTTTTAAACTCTGGAATGCAGATATAGTACAGTTACCAGTAAGTTACATTTACAAAACTGCTTCAGACAGTAGTTGCTCCAGAGTCAGAATTGAAAAATGTACAAGCCAGCTCATGAGAACCTTAGATACAACATTATTAAAATACATTGTTAATCATAAAAATACTTTACTATGTACATGTACACTGTATAAACTCTAGGTCTGCTCAGTCCCACTTCGGCCAGTGCAGCGCACTATTTCCATCTGCTCCTCACACAACGCACACAGCTGGTCCAGCCGTCGGTTCTTCGGGAACGCGGGGAAGGGCTTCTCGTCCTGCAGGGCGTCTAGGTGGAAGAGTCGCTTTTACTTCCACTGTGCCTTGCTTTCCTAAACGCTGGTCCGAGTAACTCAGGGCACTCACATGATTCATTTGCGATTTGATTACACTTTAGAAGAAGGCTATAGTTCATCTGGTCAGTTATTACACTGTCCTGCTTGTAGTCGGGATGCTTGGCGATAAACTCCCTCATCCATTTGGCAACTGTCATTAATTCTCCTAGGGGGAGGGAAATAATTTTTTTTTTAATGACAACGTAGTAGTATTTTTTTATTTGCTGGGTTTGCGTTTCATCTTTAGAAAGGCGACATTTAGCGCCTGGACAACACAACCCTGAAGAAGAATCAAAAGCAGTGTTTGGGCCGAGCCACAGGGCAGGAGCTGGGAACAAGACGTTTTTCACCTTGTCTGAAGAACTCCTCCTGGGAAGGGTTTCATGCTGCAGGCAGGAGCAAGAACACACATGTCCTGCTGCTGTGAGGCCTGTTAGGCGCCAGCCAAACGGGGACGCCGCCCGCCCTAAGACACAGGAGCCGGCGCACGTTGACTAGTCGTGTCCTCCCGTCCAGCCAGACCTGCCCATATCAGTGTCAGAGACTGCCCTGGACGGGGGCTCTGGGCTCCCCAGAGCAACCCGATCCAAGAGGGACACAGAATAGTGCGTAGATGCACTCAGAGAGAAACCCGCAGAGACAGCACTTGGGGGGGGGTTATCCTCTTGGCTCTGGAAAGCTTACAGAAGCCTCAAGCGAAACACACAAGCCGCTGTCCTCTTGGTCACAGCTCACAGCTCCCTGGCCACCGGGATCTCACAGCTGGGAAAGCAGGGGTCCCCGGGTGCCCCTTCAGGGAGGCAGGCTAGAGGGCCCGAGTTGGAGCTGTGTGCTTAGTTGGTTCACCTTGGACCTGGCTTAGACTCATATAGAGTCCGGGGTGCTGCAGAGCACACACAGTTGGGCAGTAATGACAAACCATCCACGTATGGTGTTTCATCGCCTGAAACGCCGTCGGGTTAGATTCAACACTGGTGAATGAACCAGTAAGAGAAAAAGCACTGCTGACTCTCTTTCACAGGAGACTGTGAAAGACGACAGGGTGTATGTAACCGCAGAGATGGTGCCACCCGGAAAAGTGCAGTGATCAGGGTGCCGTATACTCTAATAAAAGGCCACTTTACAAACTGAGTGTTTTAAGACTGTGAGGTTCTGCCTACGCTAAGAGATTCTTTTTTAAAGCACAAAGGAAAGCAGAGGCTGCCATACCGGACGCCCTCTTCTTGATGAGCCTCAGGTAGTTCAGGATGCTGCACCTGGTGTCCACATCCACCTCCATGCTCTCCAGGTAGGAGTTCAGGACGGGGATCAGCCCAGGGAACACGCCTTCCTGCGAGGAGCAGCGCGAGGTCAGGCAGGGGCGCCCTTGGGGGGGGTTGTCTGGGCAGGCAGGTGGGGAACAGGGCAAGGCGGGCCCTACCTTGCCGTTGATGATGGTGTCGATGGACATGAGCGCGTACTCCTCGGCCGCTGGCTCTGCCCTGCCCGCGACCTTGCCGCAGCCGTCCACCACGGCGTTGCCACCTGCTGGAGGGGCGCGGGGTGCATTAGCAACTGGTGCGGCCTCCGGGGACCCCAGAAATGCAAGAAAAGGCGGTACCTTTGCAAATGTCTTTTCTGAAATAAAACAGTTCCTGCAGGACGGCGTCTCGCTTCTGGGCGACCTTCATGTTCTCATCAACCTGAGGAGGAAAACCATCATGGCCACGTCAGAATGTTCCCGAAGTCGGGGACACTCGTGCTCCCACTTGGGTGGGGCCACTGGCCTCTGCGGTGGGGACCCACCTGTGACGAACCCTCCCATCCCTAGCGCTGGCTGGGGCCAGAGAAGCTACATGCTCACGTGGAGTCGTGCCTCTCAACCCCAGTCTGGGACATGCTTTTCAATAACGGGGCAATTTGAAGACACGCACCTTAGAAATCCATGTGAAACTTACACGCGTGGAGGCTGCCTGGGAAAACTGGGGGAAATGTATGGTGCTGGGGAGGCAGAGAGCCGTTCCGGCTCACAGCCGGAGGCATGGAGGGAAGCGCAGAGGCCCTGCTGCCTTGGGGGGTGGGGGGTCCTCTGTCCTCCCTGCCCCCAGGGCTTTGCTGCCTCACCCGACCACCTGGCAGTGGGCAGGCTGCCAATGCTGCCTGCCCGCCTGGGGCTCTGCCCACTCCCTCAGGAGGCCCCAGCTCCCTCTTTGTGAATTCTTCATTTATTTTGATCAACATAAGAAATCTTAGGGGACACTCCAATATACAAAAAGGACATAAGTCAGAGGTCACACTGGAAGGGACGACTGAGACAAAGTCCTGGATCAGCTTTGCCCTTCACACCCATTAATTCCTACAGGTATTTATTTCTTTTAAAAGGTACATATGACCTTCAGATTAATGTAGATAGTTCTAGGAACATGTTCAAATAATAATCCTCATATGTCTGGCTTCAAACCTAATCAACACTTGTATTTTTCTTAGTCTTGACAAAAAGTCACAAAGATCAACAGTTTTAACTTCTGCTTTTACAAATTCCTTTTTCAGTCTATTTTTACTACTGCTCTTTAGATTCTGAATTTGACTACCTAGGTTTATTTTTAATCTTTCTGTTAAAGCATTTAAAGCTATGGTTTTCCCTTGAGACCAGCTTTGCCTGCCTCATTTTCCTATACAATCTACAGTTCTAATTTTGATTTAATCTAGAATCTATTAGGAAAACAATTTAAAATTTCCAACGGTTAAATTTTTCCTGAACATTTTCTTGATGAATTTTGGTGGAAATGTGACTTACTGTATGCTGTCTAGTTTTGAGAAGTGAAAATTTTCCTCGATTAATTTTTGATATTCTTCCTCGGGGCATTCAAAAGGCACGTGTGGTATGAGATCTGTGATACAAACGACACAGCCAGGCTTGTTAGCCATGCTGTTGCCTCCGCTGTGGCTTTTCTCTTCCTCTGACTGTGTGGCCTGTCAGTTACTGAGTAACAGGACGGGCGCTCTGTAAGTGGTCTATGCCACCGTCCCGATGCGGCCTCAGGATAGCCTGTGCGGCCCCGCTCTACACCTGGACACCGAGGCACCGAGAGGACACCAACTGTCCAGGTGAAAAGGCTGGTCAGTGGTGCAAGCGAACTGAGTTTTCACCCGGACCAATATCTTACCCACCGTACTACAGTGCCCTTAAATTCATTTATGCTTTTGAGAAGCTATGCTTTCTGGATGATTAGAAAAAAAAAAAATCATGTCTCTAATGATCTTGGATGAGCAAGTGGATAAACTTGCTTTCTGTATCTCATTTAAGACTTTCTCACATTTCTCTGTTACAACTTTGCCATTCCTGTATTCTTTTTAAAAGGTCATTATGGAGCTCTTTACTGTCAACATCTGTCTGTTTTAGGTGTATCTTATGCAAATTACACTGCCATTTTAGATCACCGCTTTCAGCATTTGAATAGGAGAACACAGTCTATTCAAATTTGTCTTCATCTTATGTTCCTCATTGCGTGCTCTCCTGGGCACACTCTCTTCCCATGCCCACGGCCCGAGACCCACTGCTGTGGCTCCAAAGTTTTCTTTGTTCTTTCCGACCCCCTTTAGCTAGGAGATTAGAGGTGACAAATCCTATTTCTAAGCATTAAGTGTGAGACAGTTCAGTTCAGTTCAGTCGCTCAGTCGTGTCCGACTTTTTGCAACCCCATGAACCGGCTTTCCTGTCCATCACCAACTCCTGGAGATTACTCAAGCTCATGTCCATCGAGTCAGTGATGCCATCCGACTATCTCATCCTCTGTTGTCCCCTTCTCCTTCCGCCCTCAATCTTTCCCAGCATCAGGGTCTTTTCCAATGAGTCAACTCTTCGCATGAGGTGGCCAAAGTATTGGAGTTTCAACTTCAGCATCAGTCCTTCCAATGAACACCCAGGGCTGATCTCCTTTAGGATGGACTGGTTGGATCTCCTTGCAGTCCAAGGGACTCTCAAGAGTCTTTTCCAAAACCACATTTGAAAAGCATCAATTCTTCTCCGCTCAGTTTCCTTCATAGTCCAACTTTCACATCCATATATGACCACTGGAAAAACCATAGCCTTGACTAGACAGACAAGCAGTTTTGAAATTCTTTCTCCAGATGTCAGCCATTAAGAAGCATCTAATATTCCCCTCCTTCCACTGACCCCTTGCTAGATAAGATTTCTGTCTGACTTTGAGCCCTAACTTCATCTTTTTTGTTATAATCACTTGGAATTTAAAGACTAGCTTGGCTGCCAGAGACATCCATGGTTCTAGTTCTTTACCTTCAGGATTCTGAAGACTTCTCTCCATCTCTTCCAGCATTTAATACTGCAGATGAGAAATGAGAACAACTGACTTTTCTTCTTTTTGGCAGAAAGCTAAGTAGCCTAATTTCCTCTCCTTTCTGGACAACTAATCTTTTCTTTGAGATTCTTCCTAGATTTTGGTTCTTCTTTACCTATTTCTGTCTCATCCTTAATGGACTCTTACTCAGGGAAAATTATATTCATTTATTTTCTTTATTGTATCTTGTATCTCTTTTGCATAGACTACTCTTCTTCTAATTATTAGACAAACACTGAACTTTTCAAAAATTTCTCTCTTGCTTTTCCCATGAGTTCCGTTTCTCTGCCGTCCTACAGGGACAAACTCAGCCTGGTTCCCGAAATCAGTGGCTTTGACCTTCAACCACATCTGCTTACTGGGGAGTATACTGAGTTTTAAAAGTGTGGCTAACACATTGTTTCTGAGAACTCCTCTGCTCTCCAAATGCTCTTTGTCCACAAGGCTTGTTTATTTAACATGCGACTCTTTAGAATTTCTTCAAGGGCATTAGTGAGAATTTCTTAAAATATTATTTCCAGTTTCCAAATTAACCGTGTTCTACTGAGGATAACACACTCTGGGGGCCCATGGGCTCTTCTCTTTAAGGCTATTGAAAGTTTTCAAGTTTCTCCTGCCTTTCAGGTATCTATACCGGACCCTAGAACAATGCGTGTCCCCCTAGATGAGGATGCTCTCCAGCAGTAAACACCACAGTACTCCATGATCTGCTGGTCGAATTCTCGGATACGGAGGAACCGACTGTAAGTTACGTGTAGTTTTCTGACTGTGTGAGGGTCAGAGTCCCTAAGGCCTGTGTTGTCCAAGGGTCAAGTGTATTTACATTCATAAGCAAAGGCTTAGACTGGCAGCTCTTGGGGACCCGTGACATGGGCTGATCTCCCCAGGGGGTGCCCCACAAGGCTAACAGGGGCCCACAGGGTCCTGCAGGTCCCCTTGGACCTAGGCGCAGTGGGCAGGCAGGGTCTGCCTGACCACCAGACTTCTCCAGGGTGCATGTATGGCCCCCGCAGAGGAAGGGGGCAGCGGGGCAGGCGCTGGCCCGGCGGCTCTGGTCCTCCTCTCATGCTCGCCGGGACAAGCAGCGTGTCCTGCTGTCTCTGCTCTGGCCCTGAGCCCCGCAGACCCCCACTCTGCCCGGCACCCTCTCCTGGCCCGTCTCCGTGCCGAGACCCTCCAGCCGGGAGCCCAAGGCCTCCGTGCTCGCTTGGCTACGCCCCCAGGGTCTGCAGTGTTGCAGCCTCACAGCCTGGAGCTACTTCAAGGCCCTGAACAGCTTCCAGAAAGCTCCATCTTGGTTTTAGTTGGGCTGGGGCGGATTCAGATCTGTTTTTCTGATGGTGCCCTGCCATCCGCATTCTCCAGAAACCTCCCCAGCTCAGCGCCTCTGAGGCGCCCCCTCCCTGCACTGAGTAGTCACGAGTCCCTTCCTCCCGAGTCTGAGGCTGTGACTGGCCTGGGAGTTGACAGGATGAAACACACTGGGGGGCACCCCCTCCCACCACCATCTTAAATCGGAAGTCTAGAAATTGGCAGCTATTCAAATGAAAATCGGAATGTCCTTCAAATGGGCCGAGTAAGGAGCTACCACCAGCACTTTTTTTCCATGATTCTCCATCAAAACGGTCCCCAAATCTATAGTATAAGCTTTGGTTTGAAAGGAAAAAAAAACCAGGGTGGAAGGGGAACTCTTTCTAAGGAGGAATAGGTCTAAGTGAGGTCAGAGTTGAAACAAGTATCATACAGAAAGGAGCATCGGATGATAATCCAGATACCCACAGCCAGCCTGCGCTGAACACCGTCCTTACCTTGGACAGCGGGATGAGAAAGTCCAGTTTGTAGGACAGGATCACCCTGGTGAGCAGCACCACGAACACCACGTACGCGGAGTTCTCGAAGTCCGTCAGCTGAACCTGGACGCGGGGCCAAGGCGTCAGGGACCCACTGTGCCTCCCCGAGGGGCCCCGCGGGCCACAGCGCTCCCACGCACCTCCTGCGCGGGCCGGAAGCCTCTGCCCACAGTCGCACGCACACGCACACACGCGCGCACACACACACACACACTCTGTGCTGCTGTCTGGGTAACCCGAGCCTCCAGGGAGGGTACAGGTGGGTGGGTGGCGGTCAGGTGGGAATAGGTTCCATGGAGTTGGTTCCGGCCCGCGGGCTGCGTACCTCCATGGGCCGGAATTCCACTCTCCACCCAATGTCAGAGTTTGGAGGAGGAGGCTTGAATCGCATTGTCTGCCAATTTGTGGACTGAATATTCTGTAATCAAAAAGCAGAGAATAAAACCAGTTTTCCACATATCCAGGAAGATACTAAGATGAGTTCACATTTAACACGTGAAGCAGACTCTTGACTGTCTATACCCTTTGACCTACAAAGGCAACTGAACAGCGAGCATTTTACAGAAGTGAGGCGACACGTCAGCAACTCTGCAAGTAGCAGTTGTGCTCTTTGCTTTTAAACGTTTGCTGCAGATACCTCGAAGTGGTCGGACTCGTTGGCGTCATCCAGGTGGAGTTTCTCTTCAAACAGAGTCAGCGGGTCTCTGATGAAGAGATGCGCCACGTGCTGGGCCAGCAGGTGGTCGAGGCCTGCGGAGAGGTCACACCAGGCTCACTCCAGAGCTGCTCTCCACGCCCCGGGGCCGGCAGACAGCTCGGGGGGTTGAAGAAAGGCAGCTAGGAGCTTAGGAGACGCTGGGTGGTGCAGGGTTCTTGTGCCGCCCCGAGTTTATCCTGCAGACCCGGGGGGAGTGTCGGAGTTGTGTTCACCCCTTAAACGACGCCCGTGGGGATCTGAGGGACACACCTCCAGAGTCAGCTCTTTTCGCTAAAAGTTAAGCTCTCACAAATATCTGGGACTTGAAGCTTTAGGGCAAACAGCCTCGTAAAAAAAGTTAAGAGACCTCACGTTAAAAATAGAAGCCAGATGGGAGTCAGCAGAGGAGTTTAAGAGAGTTTTGAAGAACTAAAGGCTTACAGTCAAATCTAGACAAGGGGAGCGGAGGCTCACCTTCCTGCAACAGCTGTTCGTAGATTTCTTTGTCTTTTGTCAGGTCAATGTCATTGTATTTCTCGCCGCACTCAGATAAGTAACTGTCTATCGAATCGTATCGGGACTTACTGATCCTATAGTGGTTGTTCTTCAGTGGCTAAAATTGAAAAAATACAAACGAATGCCTTATAAAGTGATGTGGAAATAAAAGAATGCCCCAAGTCATTATATTAAAAGGTTATATACTTTATAAATAATTACATACAACTGTCCAACCTGAACATGAGATCCTAAAAAATAGCTATTAACCCTGAAAAGTATTAGAATTTAAAAAAAAAAAAATGGAGACAATTTAATCTGTTCTCAGATCTCAGTTAAATATATATACATATTTCTTTCTTTCTTTCTTTTTTTTTTTTTACAAGTGGATCACCATTATTATTAAGACTGGAAAATGCCCGTGTTGGGAGCAAAAATATAAACCCACCATGTAGTCCTGCCTGGAAAAACCCAGGCACAGAGGAGCCTAGTGGGCTTATATGTAGTCCATGGGGTTGCAAAGAGCTGGACATGACTAAGCCAGTAAAACTTTCACTTTCATAATGTAAACCGAAAAATTTGGCTTAAGCCATTAAAAACCATTAAAATGTCTACTTTAGAGCTTATTTGTACTTAGCATGGTCAACAATTTATGAACAATAAAGACCAGAGCAGCAGTAGCGCTGCCCTGGTCAAGAACGTGGGAATCACCTGTGAGGACTCCTTTACTCACACGCACGCCTGCATCTCAGTTCTGGACTTTCTTTACTCACTGGGTCTGGGGGTGGGCAGGGCTGGGTAACTATTTTTAAAGAGCTCTATAGGCGGTTCTGATGCACACTCTCGGTTGGAGAGATGCAGGGTCAGAGTTCAACATGCAAACAAGAGGCACAAACCTACACTTCTTAGGCAAAACTCACCCTTTATAAGGGGCCAAGGAATCGGACAACAGGTTGCGCTTTCCCCAGCAGAGAAAGCACCACAGGCAAAGCACTCATGCAGCGCCAAAAGCTTTCTGGTAAAAACAGCCATCAGCACTGACTCCCAAAATAAAGAAAAACTGTTCTCTCAATTTTAGAGGGCAAATCAAACACACACTGCAACAAACGATGGAAATTAACTTGGCACTGCCCCTCCCCGCCAACCAAATCACATTTCCCACATTCTCACCCCAAACACACCATAAAGCCAAAGACAGGCTGATGAGCTGTCAGCTTCTTCCCGTGTGTGACTAACCCACTCAGGATGAAAACGGTTTAAGGGAGATTTCAACACTGTGAGTGGCGACAAGCCCCCCACTTCACCTGCTGGATTCAAAAGGCTGGTAAGGAAAAGCGTGCCCACCTCCAGTCCTCTCTCCTCCCGAGTTCTATCATCTACAGACGCAGAAATCACGCCCCAGCGACAATCAATGTCTGACACATAGCCTCGGTAAAAAGGCGACGCAGCACTCAAAGCCATCTAGGAACAAACAGAAGTCAGCACCTGCAAGTCAAGTGTCACCAACACGCTGAAGAAGGCTACATGCCGTTATCCCCGGTCTAGAAGCACCAGCTTACACCACCCCTGCGGGCTCCACCACAGGCACTGTGCCTGCCTGCTCCTGGGGAAGGACGGCGGGAGTGACTCCAGCCTTGGCCTCTGCTTCCTTGAATCATCCTCTCTAGACAGTGAGGACAGGTGGGATGAGAGAAGGAAAACAGCTATGCTTGAACTTGACGTTTAACACATAAATGACTCGCTAGCTAAAGCACTGCTAAACTCTTCAGCTTAGACGCTTATCCATGAGCTCTCCATCTGCATACTAGTTGCGTTAGTTCAGTTCTAAATGAAGTCTTAACTGGACTTAAATAGCACATGGTCAGCAAATTTTGCACATGCAGTCTTTATCTGATACAAAAGAGTAGTTAAAATTAGGTGTGATTTCTACTTACGACAATTGGGCAGATGGTAGCCAACTGATCATAAAGGTATCTGGCCTCAGATATGCTGCAGGCTTGGAACGTTACCTGTTTAAGA
Organism: Redunca redunca; assembly: GCA_006410935.1. Taxonomy (NCBI): domain Eukaryota; kingdom Metazoa; phylum Chordata; class Mammalia; order Artiodactyla; family Bovidae; genus Redunca; species Redunca redunca. Next base: position 113,310 of record SJYQ01043051.1, read on the forward strand.
ATCACAGATTATTAAAGAATAATACACAATCATCACCATCCTCCCCAAGGAGCCAGTCTGAGAAGGAAGGTCGTTGCTCATGGCATGTGGGGTCATTCCACTGATCCCATCACTGAAGCCAGTTTTAAAAGCTGTCTCAGATGAACTTGTCTAGCATACGGTGTTAATCATGTTTGCATGGGATGTAAATAACCATGTTCTGATGTTAAGTAAGATTAAGAAGTCAGGAAAGAAAAACAGGACCTATGCTAACAGTGAAGCTCAGCTGGGCACTTCTCCTCTAGGGCTGGCCATCCATGTGCGGTTGGCTGTGGGCTTGTATACACTTTGGTACAAAAGGAGAATCTGGAGATGCGAATGGTGCGCTTCAAAGCTCCCCACTGTGGCACAATGGGTGATAGCTTGGAAGCGGGCAGGACTATGGAGAAGGCAGGAAGAGAGGGCAGTTTAAACACTTTGACTGCCCAGGAAGAACTGCAGGCTGGTGGAGGAGGCACAGAAGAGCCACAGTGGGCCTGGAGACCGGTGGGCACAGACCGGAGAGAGCAGACCTGGGTTTGGGCCCGGGTGATCCTTGGGCAGGTGGGAAGCTGCAGCACCTAGGCACGATGGGCTTACTGAGCCACGAAAGAGACCAAGAGGCCCTGTAAGCATGCTTTCTTCTCAGGCTTTTGACTGGTGTCTCTTAGATGGTCTAGTACACACTACATTTACAGGCAAATTCTGGAAAAGTCAACCCTAGAAAAATATGCTTAAGAAAACCGGCAGCTGGAATTCAATAACCAAGTGACAACAGTGATACAGCTTGCAGCTTAGTTATTTTAAGTACATTTTAAGAGCTAGCTTCCTTACCCCAGGACTGAGACAGCCACAGCCAAACCAAACAGGACATCACTGCCATTAATGATGGGAAAGGAAAAAAGAATTCTTAACACCTTAGAAAGATACGAATATATGAATGGTTTTGGCTTCTGGTATCCTTTCAAAGTATCATATAAAGAAGAGAAGCAATTTCCCCTCAGGAAAATGAGGAGGGGGAAAAAAAGAATAAAAATTGATTTTAGGAAACTAAATACCTAAAATTTGTCTAGTACCCAGTGTTGAAATCATAGAATTTTCTTGGGGGTGGGGGGTAGGAAGGGAGCCTATTGTAACATGCATGAACTTATTAAATGATTCCTGAAAAGTCCCCCAAGAGTCAAAAATTTGAATATGGTTAAAATACTTTTTGTTCTGTATAGTGAGTTGCTCAAAAGCCTTAAAACAATACTTTGAAATCATTTTGTCCTGCTTTCTTGTAATGGGTAGTTTCTAGAGTTCCGCTTAAAAGATAACAGAGAGACTTCTGTGGAGATGGGTGGAATCTGCCTCATTTTCCACTTACTCACAGTAGCTGGGCTAAAGACTTTAAGAGTAGTATTGAAAGTGCGGTGGATGGACATGCCATTTAGAAAAAGAAAACAATGTTAAACCCATGACAAAGCTTAAACTGGATAGAAAACTGTGTCTACAAGCAATAAAAATGCAAACTACCTGCCATTAGGACACATTTGTTTGTATAAACACTGTATCAAGGGAAAGAATGATCCCTTTGGAATGGGGCAACAGTGCAGTCTTCGGCAAAACACCTTGGTTTAATAGTAAACCGATGAAAAAAGACAACTGGCAGTCCAACAGCACTGCTGCAATTTTAAAGCCGTGCACTGTTAAGTTCTCTTAATGGCTCTCTTCAGAAATATTTGTAATTAGGATAGTTAAGTAGATATGCAGTTAAAAGTCAAAAAGTTTCCTTTTTTATGCAGTGTCCCCAGCTGGAAGGAAACTCATGGCCTAGGTTTGTTTGGCAGACACGCTTTATACCACTTACATCAGTAATTCAGGGAAAGCGGGGGGAATGGGATCTTCGGCCACAGTTAAACACACTTAGCATGGCTACATCTGAGTCTGACATTCAATTCTGATTATACATAGCTGGAAAAATGAACACATCCGAGATCCAAGTGCAGGAAGGGGTGCCTCTGTGCGAAGCTGCCTGAGATGGTGGGACACAGAGTCACCAGCCCTGTGTGCAGAGCAGAGCCACCTCACGTGGGGCCAGGCTTCACGGTGCTCCAGCCAAGTAATTGGAACTAGAAAAAAATCTCCTTAAGTAATAACGAGGCCCTCCTTTTATCGGAGATTTTTTATCGGAGATTTTGAAACATCTAGTTTTGAGCCACTCCTAACATTTTATTTTTAAAAATTTGTATTTACTTATTTTTGGCTGCGCTGGGCCCTCGCTGCTGTGAGTGGGCTTTTCATGGCAGCAGCCTCTTGTGTTGAGCACAGGTTCGAGGCGCACAGGCTCAGCTGCCCTGAGGCATGGGGAATCTTCCCGGGCTAGGATCGAACCTGTGTCCCCCTGCACTGGCAGGCGAATTCTTAACCTGGTCTTTAACCTTAGGTGGTCTTTTCCTGGACCACCAGGAAGGTCCCAACATGATTTTAAACAAACTAAAGATTGAAACCAGTACTGCTGTTAATAAAAACAACAAAAGAGTATGAGCTGAGTCACACTTAGAAAGGGCCTTAATATAAACTCTTCTTTCAACTGCTGAGAAAACTGAGGCCAGAAGGGAAAGGAGTTAGCCAAGTACCCAAGAGATGACAGCTGAAGCCTGGATGCAGGCTGGTGGGCAGCCTGAGGGGTCCCCCCATAGATCGCCTATGGGATTGGGACTCATCGATGCCGTAGGCACCAGCAATCAGATTAGACCCAGGATGTCGGGGGAGCAGTTTAATCATGTCATTAAAAGAGAGGCTATTCTATGTCCTGTGAAACAGCCAGGGGCAAGGCAAACTGGGGCTGTTAAATATTTATTCTTTCTATACCACTATACAGCCTTACAGGAAGATAGAAGTTTAAAGTCCAAACAATCCTTCCCTTGGACCACAAACTCACTGGGGTGCATCCAGGGTTCATTTTCAGAAACAGATTTAAGCAGTGTTTATAATCTCAAAGCTAAACCATCACTAGATGGCAGCAAAAAATAGGCACAGAAAGAACTGAGACAGTGGCCCTGGAACATTGCACATTTTAAGCTCACAAGTAACTATGTCTTTGCAGTGAACTGAAGATTTTGCAAATTCTGTTCAGTGATACCTTCCAATGCATTTACTAACATAACTTCGGTGGTTTTCAGAAAGATGTTACTAGTTACAGTAATATTTCAACCTGATGAAAATTTTAAAAACGAAACACGCGCACCTCAAGAAAAGACGGTAATCTAGAGAAGTGGAGGCGGAAGCACTTCTCTGGGGCTTTGCACGGTACCTGTAAGCAGCAGTTGCCCATCCCGAAGCCCATGGCGTCCATGTAAATGTGGTCGGGCTTAGAGGCCTTCGTGGCCTCCTCGTCCTCAGGGAACGTCTCTATAAATGGAGCCGGGGTGTTCTTGTCCTTAAAGACTGCAGTGATAAAAACAGAGAAAGAGGAGAGAGCAGGGAGTGAGAGAGAGTCAGCATCCACAGCCCGGCAGGGGCTGCCCCCTCCCGCCCACGGACTCACTGGGCACGTTGATGACCACTTTCTCGCCCCTCCGGTGCCGGATGTTCCTGGTGAGTGTGCTGAAACAGACAACAAACGTCCTGAGCGGGCTGCCCCAAAACCCTCATGCGGAAGAAGAATTTGATAATACAGCGCTACATGGGATGGCTCCTCCCTCAGACAAGTCCCCTAAGGCAGCCCTACAGAAAAATCACATGAGGGGTTTCCTGCAGCCTCTCCCTCGGGCTCCTGCCTGAGGACGTCACCCTCTCTCCTGTCCAAGCCCCCTCCCCGGCTCCGGGTGACTCCCCAAACCAAGCTCAGTGTTCAAGGTCTGCCGTGGTCTGGCCTCACGCTACGCTTCTAACATTTTAAGTCCAAACCTTAACCATGTTAAGTCCAAAACCTGAGCCAAGTTGAGGTCCTCACGTTCCCTGTGCCTCACGGGACCCCAGTACCTCATCGCCGCCCCCATCCAACCCCCAGCTTAACACCATCTCACGGCCCACCACCTGATCCAGAAGCTCCCAGGCACGCTGTGAGCGCTCCACATGCGGCCAGTCCTAAAAAAGACGTCCTCTGAGGGCAAATACATAGCAGATTTTTAAGACTTGGTTTAGAAATAAAGTAAAACTGACTAGTAAATTAAAAATACTGATTGCAAGTTGGATGTGTGTGTCATTAGTCACTCAATTGTGTCCAACTCTTTGCGACCCCATGGACTGTAGCCCACCAGGCTCCTCTGTCCATGGGATTTTTCCAGGCAAGAATGCTGGAGTGGGCTGCCATGCCCTCCTCCAGGGGACCTTCCGGACCCAGAGTCAAGCCTGAGTCTTCTTCCGTATCGGCAGAGTCCTTACCGTCTGAGCCACCAGGGAAGCCCTCAATTTGGATATAGCTATAAATTTAATTCACTTTTTTTTTTTTTAACTTTTTTAACATGGCTACTAAACTACTATTAAAATAACATGTGTGGCTCACATTATGGTTTTACCAGGCAGGGCTGCCACCCGCGCGGCATAACACCACCGCTCTCTGGAGGCCTGCCTTTGACCCCCCCGTCAGAAGCACCCTCCTCTGTCGGGTGTTGCCATCTTTGGACATAATCTTCCTTTTCTTATAGCTGACCATCTCCTCCTTGGCACACTCTAACCCTAATGCTGGAAACAAAGCTTCTGCGTCTTCCTCTTCCCCAAAGATTCCATGCATAGCGGGTGTGAAGACGTGTTACAGGAATGAACACTGAGCTGTCACAGGTCCCTAACTCTAGGTCAGGAGCCCGGGTTCAGGATGACAGGGGAGACCCAAAGGTACAAAGCTGAGATCAGACTGGTGTGGGTCCTAAAGCAACCTGAAACCCTTCAAAACGACAGAGCAGAAGGTAGCGCGTGCCTAGTACACACACAGGCGTTGGACACGTTACCTTATAGTCAAGGTACACGAGCAGGGTGAGGAGATCACAGACACTGGAGGTAAAAGATAAAAATAACGACAAGAAAGCTTCTCCAAACAGGGAGTGAAACGACCTGGGACTGAAATGAATTTGCAGCTAAGTGAACAACTTTAGGATGACTCAGAAAACAGGCAGATCCAGCCTGGAAACAAGCGGCAAGGGCCGCGCAGCCGCGGGGGAGGGTGTGAGCCGGTGCGGCTGCACATCTGCTGGCTTCAGGAAGTGCACAGGAGGGTCCTGGGGGGACACTGCACCCTCAAGGCAGGGGCCGGGCGCTGAGTCTCGGGTACTCACCTGAAGCGCGGGTGCTTGTTGATGGCTTCATCGGGAAAGAAGAGGGACTTGGAAGCTCCTCCTTCCACCGGGCTGGGTTTGAACTCAGGCAGCGTGAACCCAGGACAGCCTAATCTACAACAAATTGGAGAACTAAAGAGATAGCATGTGTCTCCAAGGATGAAAAACTCACAAGTGCAACACTGCCTTGTTCGGGGGGCCCAGGTGTTCTGCCAACCCCGGGGCCCTTGCAACCAGCCCGCTGCAACCTGTCTTGCTTACCAAGCTCTTCTCTTGAGAACACAGCCTTGGGCTGATTTATCAGAAGCCTCTGTCCACCCAGGGTCTGCAGGGCACATGTCACAGCCGCCTCAGCTGTTTCCCCCAGGAGCTTCTGTCTGAGGCATACTCCTGTACCGGCTGTCAGCCCTGCACACCCTTACTTCCCGGCAGTGTAGGTGCCCTGGGAAGGGCCTCCTGCTTCCTGCCTCTGCCCAGCACCTCCTGAATCCCTCGGATCAGGCAGGTCCCCCACAGGTGACCCTGTTCGCCCCCAGGTTCCCCCCGGAGGCTGAAATCCAACCCTATTATCTCACTTGACTTAAGAAGTGCTTTAATTCCAACACAGAAACAAAGCTCCGCTTTCATCCCTAAACATAAAGCCCAAATTCCACATCACGGGCAGTGACGCCACCAGCTCTCCCAAGTTTAAGGTCACTGCTGAGTGTGCTGGGGGTGGGCATGGGACTCACAGTGCCAGCAGAGGAAGCGTGGCTGCTGGGGGGGCGGCGAGGGAGGCGTTGGGGGGGGTGGTGGCACAGCTCCAGGGTGGGGAACTTCTGGCCTAAGAGCCCAAACTAGCTGGTGCCTTCTTTATTTTCAGCCTCACCTTTAATAAAACCGGTTGCCCGCAACCACCTTGGGAAGAACAGTGAACCTTGCCCATCATATCTGGAACAGTGCCAGATGTGATGGGGTCTCGGGAACATTCCTGCAGTGGCCTGCGTTACCCACCCCGAGCCGGAAGCCTTAGGAGAAGCCCTCGCAGAGAGTGGCAGACTGAGACCCGGGGACTCCCCGCTGACCAGGGTCAGGCTGGAGCGGGGAGGGGAGCACCAGTGCGCTGGGCAGGAAGTGGGAGGCTGGGACTCAGGCCTGCACGCCCAGCAGGGCCTTCCCTCTAGACGACCCATCCGACCATCCAATGGCGCCTCCAGGGGTGGGGACACCCTCCACCTGCCCCGCCGGGCCAGCACTGGCAGGCGGAACAAGGCCACAGGGACCAAGGAACTGCACTTCCGGTTGCATCAGCCTGAGTAATTGACGTGTCAACGGTCACGTGAGCACGGGGTCACAGGGCCACCCTGCAGTTGCAGCCGTTTATGAACAGAGAATCCCCCTGTTCACACTGAAAAAAACCCAGTCTTCTCCCTCTTGATCCCCAAACAAAACTTTCCTTATCACTTAACTATGCATTTAAGATTAGGCTTTTACAAACCAATAATTATTACTCTTGTTTTGCTTACAAATCCAAAAATACCCTCCCATCATAAAAGATAAACTTTAAAAAAAGTTAGATTTTTAGAATAAAACATATTCCTCGCTCAACCTTCCTCCCTTCATAATGTGAGAAAAAGCTACGTCTCTAAAATATTTGATGAGGTGCTTCAACAAGACCTCAATTATTTCAATGTGACCATGGAGATTTGAAAAAAGAAAATTCCCTTTAAGTGTCCTAAGACTGGTGGTGTGACTTCTGAATGCCTGTGTTCCCAGTGGACATTTATCAGGAAAAGAAAAAAAGGTATAAAAATAGTTCAGCGTGTTCCAGGTTTTGGATACCAATCCTCAAAGCGCTTCTGAACTTTGGGGAGGTAAGCATACTTTGCCACGACCTGAGAGATCTCTCGCAGAGATAACCAGATTTACGATTTGGTAGAACTGCATTCTTGCGTACAGGTCCTCCATAAAGCCGTGTGATACTTATGTACCTCATTCTAAGCCAAAGACAGAATCCCACGGACTCTATATTCACTCTTGTGAACTTGTAGCCATAAGCGGATTTGACAAGAAATCCTAACTTGTTTCAGCGTGATCCAAACATGACCCGATGGCTCCCGTGTGCTTTGTGTGCACCGCCCGTCCCAGGAGCACTGAAGCTGACCTGCTGATCTGATCTGGGGGGCAACGCGTGCCCTTCCTTATACAGTGCTCCCCCCCTTGGCCTGGGGAGTGTGTGGCCCTCGGGTCCTTCCCCAGTCCCCCAGCACCGCCCCCACCACCACCAGAGGCCGGCATGACGTTACAGATTCCATCAGATGCTGCGTGATGAGGATAAACCGTCCATAGTATGAGAGCTGCGGGGTCAAGCGTTAGGTCGTGATCTGCTCTCTGGACACCGGATACTCTGGAACGCCAGCACACAGGGACTAACCTGGGAAAGGAAGTGATTGTGCAGAGGGCCTGGTTTTCCCCCAGGAGAGATGTGGCCTCTTTGCGCCGTTTCCTCATGTTGTCCTCAACCGTGTTGAATTCAGACATGGTCCCGCCATACGGCTGCCCGGGTGTGCCCTCTATCATGTAGCTCCCATATTCTGGTCTCCAAAGGGTCGGATGGCTGCAGAGATAAAAGGTTTCGGGTCCCTCTTATTCTTCTGCGGCAGGCTGCTCCCTTTTCAGTTTTGAAAAAGCGGCTTCCAAAAATTTAGAAACCACTGGGTATACAAGAAGCCAAGAATACTTTATGGTTCCCAGAGCCTGTTAATCTTCCATAGCTCTTTAACTGTGTAAGGGTTACAAGTGCTGGGTCCAAAATATTTATAAATGACTGAGCTGCATGCAGGGCATGCACTGTCCAAGACAAACAAGCCCATCCACTCTGTGGGGAAGGGTGTGAGGGCTGAAGGCTCCTTCAGTTTAACGCTGGGCTCCAAATGCAAACCCAGCCTCCCAAAATTTAGTGGGCAGAAAAATGAACATGCCCCCTTCACCTCTGTCTATTGAAATAAAGAAATATTTTTAAAAAAACATCTTTCCAGCCAAACAAAATCCATCTGCAAGTTTTCTCTGGCACCATGGTTTGTGATCTTGGGAACATGTTGCCAATTTTTTTTTTTTAATATTTAAATAGTAAACAGACGTTATGTGGCATTTACTCTTCCAAGCTCTCACTAATGTATTTAGAGTTTCAGCACCCTAAGAGGCACCCCTGATCTACAGAAGAGGAAACTGAGGCACAGAGAAGCTAAACCCCTCACCTAAGGGTGCCCAGCTATTGAGTAGAGGAAGCAGGATTTGAACCCAGGCAACTGGGAACCAGAGCCTGAGCCCTCAACTTCTGGGCTCCCTGGTCTCCTGTACGTGGGAGGAAAGATGTCACTCTGGTGGTCCTAACAGTTTCAGAAACTCAAAAACAAGGCCCCAGTCCACCAGCTTACTTTGGGTTCGTCCTTTCCCCCTTTTCTTGCAGAGTTTCAAGAAGTTCCTCTCCAGACAGGACCAGTTGGGCTTTTTTCTTTTCATGGTCAAAAGACACCAACATGTACTCCACCTGTTGAGAATAAAGGAGAGAACGATGAACACGCCTCCATCCAGACTCGAGCTTGATGCGACCTTCAGGAGAGAGAGAGAAGCAGGGAGGCTGGGAAGGGTCAGGGAGCTGAGGAGTCACCCTGGCTTGCACGGCGGCGCCTGTATGATGCGAAGCCCAGAGAGGGCAGCCAGCAGTGGCCTGGCAGGAGGCCAGAGCTCTCCCTCAAGCCTGCCTTCTCCCGTTTTATGTAGTCCCTTCTAAAAGGTCAGCATGCCCACTCTGACAAACGGCACTTTGAGAGAGAAGGTTTGAAAATAAGATTCTGTGAATTGTGGCTCCAAGCAGCAGTCGCGTTTTACAATGTATTTCCTCAGTGGGCTTACTATAAATTATGAAAGGGGTTACCTGGGGGTACTCATCAAGGCAGATGGCCCTTCCTCACTGGTAGGTTACTTAATCACCCACTATAAGCCCTGCTAGTGGACTGTTAAATCGTAATCAAACACATCGATATGGAAGCGTTAGCATCGGAGTTTTGGCCATTTCTTTTTTAAAAAGTATACATTTCTTCATTACTTTTATTTTTTATTAGTTATTTGGCTGCACCGGGTCTTAGTTGTGGCAGGCGGGATCTTTAGTTGGGACATGTGGGATCTAGTTCCCTGACCAGGGATCGAACCCTGGCCCCCCTGCTTGGGAGCACGGAGTCTTTGCCACTGGACCGCCAGGGAAGACGCTCGGCAATTTTGTTTTGGTTTCTCAAGAGTAAATTAGGGCCACTTCCCCACTCTGAACTGACACAGAATTTACAATTCAAGCTGCGCTAGTGCGTTTGTAACAATAGCTGGTGGAATTCTGATAAAAATCAAGAGTGAAATACCAAAGTAAGACTTTTCTGGGCTGAGTATAAATAGAACCTGCTTTTGTTTTCCCTGAAATTATGTGCTTTAAGTCATGAGAGCTGGTGTTAATCCTGAAGGTTGTGAACCACTATTTATGGTTAAGACAAGACACACAGCATCCATATGTAAGTGAGAAGATTGGAGCTGGATTGTTCAGGGAAACATGTGAGACACCTTTGCACAAGGCCCCAGACCTGTGCCACAAGGCAGCGGGCTCTCCAGAATTACTTTGTCTGGCTTATCATGAAAGAGGCACGCAACAATGCACCCATTATCTGCCTTATCCACCTGACATTCTGCATGGAAATCCAGATTCCAGCCTTAAAAACAAACCAAAGCCGGGAAGCCAAGCAGCAGGCCTGGGGCAGGGGTGGGGGCAGGTGCGGGTGGGCTGCTCCCCCTGGAGGGGGGCTCTGGCCTGTGCCTAATTCACATGGACCGGCCTCCCCAGCCTTGCAAGGTGCTTGAGTCAGACATCCCTATCAGAGACTTTCAAGAGACTGTTTGGCCCTTCAGCTAAAAAATACAAAAGGGAAAAAATGTTAGTAACCATAGGGAAACAGCTTGACAACAGGCTTAAATGACAACAAAAAATAAACTTTCATTAGTTGCTGTTATGGACTGAATGTTGGTGTCCCGTACCTCCAACCATATGTTGAAGCCTTTCACCCCAATGTGACTGCATTTCGAAGTGAGGCCTTGTGGGGGTGGGGGTGTACTTAGGGCAAGAAAGTGGGGCCCTTTGATGGGACTTGTGACCCTCTAAGAGATGAGGAAGATGAGTTCTCTCCCCCACGCAAGGAAAAAGCGAGAAGGCGTCCGACTGTAAGCCAGAAGAGGGCCCTCACCCAGAACCAAAACTATCAGCATTTTTGACCCTGGACTGCCTGACCTCCAGAACTGTGAGAAATAAATGTCTGTTGCTTAAGTTTTCACCCAGTCTGCGGTGTCTGTTACAGCAGCCTGAGCAGATCGAGACAGCTGTCTTACTGATGAGTTCAAGTCCCTACTCTTGTTTCTCTATTACGAATATTTTTAGTTCAAAAAAATGAGTAAGATGGCTTGATTTACGTACATGGACCAGAAACGTGAGATCTGCACCTGTACAATCACTCAATGTTCAAATGCCAGGAAGCTGCAGGCTGCAGAATCTGGGATTGCTCCCAACATTTACAAGTCTTCAGGTAACACCTACTGATTCAGGACTCCTGAAAAGCTAAAACCTGATGGAACAGGAAACTTTGTTAGGTCTCGGGGGATATATGAAAATATCCTAAGTACGAGAAACAACTTTACCTTTAAACAAGCATAATGAGCAGTGAGTGGTCTGCTAGGAACCTCTGGATCCTCGTCTTACCCACCATGCACTGTAGGCACGATCACCCACTTTGCAGATGGACAAAGAGGCTGAGCGGACCACCCAGGGCAGCGGGGGTCAGCAGCGATCTGAACTCGGGCTTGCCTGGTCTCAAGGCCCAGCACAACTTGTTGCTAGGACCACAGAGGATTTCAGTCTTGGATAAGGATAGGAATAAGCTTTCTAAAAGAACTGTTGTAAGCTGTGAGGCAGGGAAAGTTCTAATACTGGCTGCAAATCTCTCAGCCTGGATTATACCTCACTTTATGAAGTAGGCTTGATGTTCCACCACAGAAGCGGAGCTCACACAGTTCCAGGTAGAGATCTAGACTGATGGGTCGGCTTGCCTCTTTAGGCCCAGCTCAGATTGTCCTTGCTTTGTGCTGCATTCTGGGCCCCCCACCGTCCTTGCCCCGCCCCCTCGTCTCCGCCCCTTGCCCCCGCTAGCCCCAGGTAGAAGGAGCCCTCCTCCTTCGATCACTGGTTCCAACACATCTGCCTTGCACCATCTGCTGGGGTTAAGTTATCTTTCTTAACAAGATAACATGCTTCTTCCGGAAACAGAGATGAGATACTCCCCTGCTGACTGGGTTCCCACTGGCTGTCTATTTATCAAAATGAGCAAGAACATTGGTACGAATTTATACAACCTATATTGCAATTACTTTTGTTAGTTTCCTGGTTTTGAAATAATTGAAATCCTGTTTTCAGAATCACGCTTGGCCCAGAAGTTTAAAGCTTGGGTAGGGCAATAGAACAGAAAGCTCAAACTGAGTTTGAGCTTTAAATATCAGCCAAATGGGTGACATTTAAAATGCTAACAAACCAAACCCTCCTTAATTAAAAAATAATCACCCATGATCTCATTAAGCAAGTGAAACAGAAAAACAGAATATTTACAAGAGGAAGAGATACTTTTGGATAAAATTTACTTATCTTGGGGATAAAATCTAAGTTCAGTTAGAAGGCCTAGAATTCCCTGAACATTTTATAAACTCAAATTTAAGGCTTTCTGAATTATCCCCTACAACCTCCTCCATTTTTCTGCATTAGGGCTCAAAAGGCTTCTTTAAGCCTCTCAGCTTTTTGTTAACTTATTTACCCCTTCCTCCATCCCAATATATTTACGTTTATCTCCAATTCTAGTTCATACAAGCCCTCAAATAAACAACTCATTCTTTAGGCACCAATCTAGAACAGTGAGGGAGTTTGGTTCAGTTACAAAAAGTGACACATTAGAAGAGTGCGTTTCCAATATAAAATACCTAAAGCCACAGGGAGTTAATTATTTCTGGATTTTTGTCCCCATCCTAAACTTCCTACTTACATACAAAGGATGAGAGGAAAAGACAAAATCAAAGGGAAAACAAAACAGGATATCGAGGCTAAGGACTGGCCTCTGCCTGCTAACTTCAAATAGCATCTATGCTGGCGTGGTACAGTGTCTCTGCGTGCACGGCACACAACGCGGCTCTAAAGGCAGACACCCAAGGAGCATTATAAATGGGTACAGAGTGACTAATTCAAATTTGCACGATTAACATATCATTTGCAAGGAGCAAAAACAGCCATCTGTTCTCCGAACAGATTACAACTCCCTGCAAATAATTTAAGGCACTACTATTTGGTGCCCATCAGCTGTCTCTTTAAAGGCAAGGAGAACAGGCCCAAAGGAAACGCCCAATTAGTTTTTGAGACACTCTACTTAAAATGTGCACTACTTTTTCTACAAATAAAGTTAAAATCCTTTAAATTTCTATTGCTAAAAGACTAAATGCTTTCCCACTAGGATAAAAGTCACTAATATTTCTGAGCTGCTGAATCAAAGACAAAGGCACATTCAAAAGACTATTATGTGGTTTACTAATGATAGAGGGTTGCTAGGAAGGACCTGGACACGGTAGCCTTCCAGCCATTCAATGCAGGTCTGCACAAGCAGGAGGGGCTGTGTGTTCACCTGAAATTAGGCCAATAAAAATAAAGAACTTTAATTGAGGGTGATGTAAGTCAATGCTGAAGACAGACAGTGAAATACTTGTGGCATTAAAGCTCAAGTTAACAGTACTGTTAACGTAATATTAAAATGCTGACATTTTTAGAATTCAAGTCATTAAATAGCACTAACTACTTTAAAATGTAAATGTCATTCTTTTTTTTTTTTTTAAGGCATTTTGATACTCTACCATGAAGGTAAGGGTTTCAGAAAGCTCAGAATTTGAGGAAAGCCTAGACATTTTATAAAATATTAAGTTTTAAATTTCTGCTTCCCAGAGATGAAAACAGTGCTTGATTTGGAATCTAGATCTATTAAGACTCAGAATCAGCCATAGGCAATTCCCTATTTTAGGGAGACATTACTTTGAGAAAGTTCCTCTGTCAATTTCTGTGTACATTAGAAAAAAGGAATGTTCAAATCTCTTTGAAACAAAGTTATACAAAGGTCCCTGGGCCACCTCTCTAAGTATCTAACCGATCATGTGCCAGACCGCTCAAGAGAGGGAATCCATCACCACGTCCTTGGAGACAATGAGGTCCTAAGTGCTTCCCAGGCACTGGGAGAAGGACTCCACCGCTATACACCTGTGCCCAGGAGGTCAGGCCGAGGAGGGCAGGGTGGGGGACTTAGCCCAGGAGGAGTGGGCTGCAGCCACCTTGCTGACATTCCCAATTCAGGATTTAGGGCCAGCTCCTCCCGTTCACCTGCCCAGGCTGGGAGTACTCTTGACTCCTACTGGAACCATCTGTTGTTTCTAAGAAACTTGTTTCCTCCTTACACTGATCTGAACAAGCCTGAAGCCGTCCTGCGATCAGGCTCTAAGTGGCTGATGACCCACGAGCATCGAAACGCAGCGTCCTGCAGCCCCGCCCTCCAAATCCTTTGACTCAGGTCCTATCTTCGACAAGTGCTGGGAGCAACGCAGGTGCACAGCCAGGCGGATGACTCCTGCTCTCAAGCTCACGGGGGGCCTGGAATGACAGTCAATAGCCAAGGGAGCCCAACGGTCTGGGCAGCAGCTCAGGATAACCGTCAGAGCTGGGCCTGTGTTACCAGGAGGGTCTGCTTCCACCTGGGGGATCAGAAAGCTTCCTGGGGCAAGGGGTCCTCATAAACACAGCCCTCCACCTGACAGCAATCACCTGGCTGGCTGCCCAGAGACACAGATAAACTGAGCCCACACCCCCAGAGGACCACGTCACATAGTCCCGACTCCAGATCATCAACTGCTTTAAAGCGAGAGGCCATGTCTTCTGCCCAGAAGACGGTTCCCTCACACAGCAAATATTAATGACCAATGTTTTTGAGCACTTTCGACCATCCAGCTGGATGGCACCCATTTCCATACTGAGCGTGACACCCAAGCCTGGAACACCCAAGGACATGCCCGCCACGGCGATGCTACTTGGTTTCAGAATTACCTGCAGTGAAACAGCGAAGACCTGTGCGGCAAGATCTGAACAGCTGCGCTTGAAACGGTGGGTGGACTTGAGCTGACCGCCACAAGTCCGGCAACCACCTGTAAAATGGTGATATTTTAGACTGCAACTGTAGAGATGTTCTTTTAAAAACTGCCCTATTTTCCCCAAAAGGAAACATTTTAGTAGCTCACTCTAAAGTTACATCAGGGAACTATACTCAGTATTTTGTGATAAGCTCTAAGGGAAAAGAATCTGAAAAAAACATACAGATAGGCATGTGTGTGTATGTCTACACATACATGTGTGTATATATATGTACATATAACTGAACCACTCTGTTGTACACCCGAAACACAGCATTGTAAATCAACTATACTTCAACAGAAAAAAAGAAAAAAGAAACACACGGGCCAAAAATAAATAAAGTTACATCAAACTCTTAGAATATCTGTTATATTTTGACTTTTTCCCTACTATGAAATGCCGTTTCATACCACAGGATGACACAGGGTGCACATCAGGGAAGTTTACACAAAATAAAGTGACCTTGGCCTGGTCTTCCGCTGGCGTGTCCTAGATCTGGACTTCAGCTAACAAAGCAGGAGGCTCTTTATTTATAACACATTAATCTCAAATATAACACTGCGTAAAGTGACGAATTTCCTATATGATTAAGTAAACTTACTTCCTTGAATCACTACCAAAACAAATTCTTCCCAGGCCAAGATTAAGATAAGAGGCCTTGGTGAAAAACTTTTAAGATTCAAGAGAGAGCAGGGAAAACTGATGGATCTCAGAAAGGGGACAACGAGACTTTTCAGTAAATGGGGGAAAAAAAAATCCTCTCCTTTATTGGAGACACTAGGCAGGTGTGACTTCCTGGATTTAAAACTAAATAAAAATTTCAGTTCCCAAGTTCCTAACTGGATATTGCAAACAATTCGATTACGGCAGCCAAGTGGCACTGCACAGCACTGGACTTAAGCTTGGGAGAACTCACCTCCTGGAACTATATCTGGACACACTCACTGATGCATTGCTGCTGGTTCAAAGGGAATCCTGCATGCAGACTGGCTCTTGTCCTACAAATGCTGTGAGACCTCTACCTTCAGGGCCTCTGAACTGACACTGGCTGATTTTTTTTTTAAACCATGCCACTACATGTCAGGCATATGGTTTTAATTTTCTGATGGTTGGATGGCATCACTGATTCAATGGACATGAGTTTGAGCAAACTCTGGGAGATGGTGAAGGACAGGGAAGCCTGGCGTGCTGCAGTCCATGGGGCTGCAAAGAGTCAGACATGACTGAGCGACTGAACAAGAAATAAAGGCCAGACTAAGGTGCTCCTACCTTATTTCTGAATCAAACTAGCAGAACCCAACTGGCCTGCTCTTACAAATTAAACTCAGAAAAGACAGCAGATTATGTGAAGTTATCAAAGGGGATGTTTGCTGTGGCCATTAACAGGGGTACTCTGAAACTCAGAAACCTAAGTCAGAAGACACTTCTTCCTAAAGAGACAATATCGTAAATATAAATAGTTCTTGTGTGCTGGACTTTGTCGCTCAGTTGTGTCTGACTCCCCCATGAACGGCAGCCCACCAGGCTCCTCTGTCTATGGGATTCTCCAGGCAAGAATACTAGAGTGGGTTGCCATGCCCTCCTTCAGGGGACCGTCCCAACCCAGGGACCAAACCCAGGTTTCCTGCATAGCAGGCAGACTGTTTATGGTCTGAGCCACCGTAAGCACACAGTAGTTCTTATTTATCTCAAAACATCTGCAGATTAGAACCTTCCAGATTCTGAGGATAAGTAAGTTCCTTGGCTCTTTCCTGAGAACAGGGTCCTGGTCACCAAGCGGCTGACAGGAGACGGTGCCATGGACCAACGGCTCTGCAGTGCACAGCTGGGGAGAGGGCAGGGAGGGAAAACTGATGAATCTCATAAAGGGGATGATGATACCTTGCAGTCAAGGGGGAAAAAAAACACCATCCTCTCCCTTATTGTAGACAGTAGGCGCGTGTGACTTCTTGAATTTAAGGAGTGAGGGCCCCTGGAGGACTCCCACGAGGTGCCGGAGAACTCTGAGCTTCAGGAAGGCGGGCTCTGGGCTCCAGGTGAGAGAGGGACAAAGCAAGCTTGGCCCCTGTGAGTGTGCTTAGCGAGGAACTTGGCCCCAGTTCAGGGACCACTGTGGAGATAGCAGAAATTCAGGGGTTTTGTTCTCAGGAACTGGTGGTAGGTCAACCCACCCGACAAAGGAAGGGGCGACGCTCTCTAAGGAGACTGAGAGCTGGTGCTGAAACAGGATGTCCAGTTCCCAAGCCATTGCTGTGTTCAGGGCCCCCCAAGACCCCAGGATTCCACAGCCCAGTCGAATGTCCTTCCATCTTAGGGAGGGTCTCTCATAACTGCGTCTCACAGAGGCCCTGGATGCTGCGGCAGGCCCCACCAGCAGCTCTGACCTGCTGAAGACGGGGTCTGGGGGACAGAGATGCGCCAACCCAAGCCCCTTCCCACCAAGTCTGGAATTCACGGGGAAAGGCTACAATCTCAGATACATCAGAGCTCCTGACCTGGGGCGCTGACACTGGCCTGCTGCCTGGGTCCAAGGTCCGCTCCTTGGCATAACTATCAGGTGAGGTCAGCCTGATCCCCAGAGAGGCTCATCTGTGTCTGCGCTTTTCGCAGGGCTGGGTTGCCAGCAGAAGATTAGCTGAAAAAGCAGCAGTCACATCACTAAACCTGTTAACATCTGCCCTGCGGACAGAGAAAGTGACTGCACATTCTCCAATTTCAGACCTGAAAGCACACTGGCATTTCTCCGGGAGGGAATCACCGGCCATCTGGGAACCAACAGCAATTTGCACAGTGGCTCGAGATCTTCATCACAGCAGCCCGCTCCCCCGTCACCTCCCTCCAACTCCTTTCCCTTCCACCTCCAGCCTCCTCTCGGCTTGGAGCCTCATTTAAACCTAAGTTACTTTGCCAACAAAGGTCCGTCTAGTCAAGGCTATGGTTTTTCCTGTGGTCGTGTATGGATGTGAGAGTTGGACTGTGAAGAAAGCTGAGCGCCAAAGAATTGATGCTTTTGAACTGTGGTATTGGATCAGACTCTTGAGAGTCCCTTGGACTGCAAGGAGATCCAACCAGTCCATCCTAAAGGGGACCAGTCCTGGGTATTCTCTGGAAGGAATGATGCTAAAGCTGAAACTCCAGTACTTTGGCCACCTCATGAGAAGAGTTGACTCATTGGAAAAGACTCTGATGCTGGGAGGGATTGGGGGCAGGAGGAGAAGGGGACGACAGAGGATGAGAGGGCTGGATGGCATCACTGACTCGATGGACGTGAGTTTGAGTGAACTCTGGGAGATGGTGATGGACAGGGAGGCCTGTGCTGCGATTCATGGGGTCACAAAGAGTCGGACATGACTGAGCAACTGAACTGAAGGGCTGTATATTTTTTTCTTGTATAAAAAGAGGATAACGCCTACCTCAGGGGGTCACTAGTGAGGATTACAAAGAATCACGCCTGTCAAGTGCCTAAAGCGGAAGCGAGTCCATGTATCCTCCGGTGTTAACTGGGGATTACCTTCTAAGGTCTCAGCGCAGGGGCACACATATTGAGGCAGAATGGTGTCTTGCAAGTGTTCTTAGGGGGGCATGATGGCCTGTAATCAACATTACCCAAAAGACTTGAGATAGAGCAGAATATCATGAATATTTCACCCTAACGCTGCTTCTCATGGCATTTATTTCTGGTACTCGGGGTCTCGGTAAAAGGAAAGCCTTCTGGCACAACACCCATTAGCACTGTGAAAGCAGGCATGGATCAAGTCACTCCCCTCCCGACCACTGCCAAGGTCTGAAACTCAGAGGAAGGCAGCACCCACGCCACGCAGCCGCCCGGCTGCTCCAGCCCAGCCCCTCCTCTCCAGTCCCGCCCCTAGGCCGCACCAAGGTGACCGCTGGCCTTGATGTTTCTCTGGGCCTGGACGCCACCTCTGCTATCTGCTTGGCAAGCTCTGGCCGCAGGCCTTCAAGAAGCTGGCTCCGGAGGGGCTCTGGTCAAGCGCCCACTCTTCAGAAGACCCTTGGCTGACTCCCAACACCAGGACCCCTCTTGGCCCCACGTCCAAGGGCTCCACCCACACTTGGGCCTGGTGAAGTTGTGGAAGGTGGTTACCCTGGCCAGAGCGGTCCCAATTTCCCCTCTCTCCTCTCAAATATTATAATCATGGATATTAGGAAAATGTTTTAATCTCTGGAAAATATGGAAAAGAACCACCGTGTCCCTTCCAACTCTTAACTACTGTTTCTGCAGTTATACTCTTCCAGAAATTCTCACAGTATAGGACCATCTCTTTTTCGTTCCCTCTCAAATGCAAGACATTGCATACTCTGTATTGCCAGGAAGGGAGTTTCTTTTCAAATCCATTGTCTTGCTACCCAAGGCTCATCCATTCTAGTACATGATCTCTTAAATTGTATGCATCCATCAGTGGCAATCTTCCTAAAGCTGATTACGTCCTCTTGTGCTACAAGAGGACGACACTAAACACACTCCCATTTATGAAGGCTTCAGACTCCGGGCAATCTCATTTCTGTAAGGAGTCATAACACAGCAAGGACCTGGGAGGCAGCCACCAGCTACCGCGCCTAGATCTGCTTCTCCAAGCTGCTCCTGGCATCGGTTTCTCACTATGTAGTTCATCCCGTGCGGAGGAAGGAGATGACCGGCCTGCAGGAACGGTGTATGAAGTGAGTGATCTCTGGGTGAGGGGTTGGGACAGGCTTCCAGGAGTAAAGTGCACGCCCTCTGTGCTGCATACTTGCTTCCTAGTTGCGGCTGTTTGCGTTCTGAGGCCAGCAATTCCTGACTCCTGGGTCCCTCTTACCCAGCCAGAGCGGCCCGGGGCCAAGGCAGCACCGCAGGCCGGGCTGCTGCGCCTTCCAAGCGCCCAACTTGTGTAAACACGTGAACACTTGAGCGGGAAATGAGAGGAGTGCTCCCAAATAACCTCTCTAGGTTGCTCTGAGGCTTCCAGGGCTCAGCATATTCTTTCAAACAAAAACCTTTTTTAAATTAAAAAAAATGTAAACGTTCGCGGAGGCTCTGGCCTCTGGGTTTGTTTTAAAACCCTGCTTCTTCAGCACACAGTTCAGAAAGAGGTTAACTGAATCCACAGGACTGAAAAACGGGCCTGGGGCATGGGAGACAAGACAGTGGGTTTGTGTGAAAATCTACGTAATTACGAACATCTGGTTTGGGGGTTCTTTTGTAATCTTGTTGTGGAAATAAGTTCAATTACTAAATCCTGACCGTAGCAGACACAAACATCTAAGAACACTGAGAGCTCTCCAAACAGAGTGGAGCCGTGGCCACAGGAACTCTCCAAAAATACACCGACACAGGTAACCAAGCCTTCTGGATGCCTACAGATGTGTTCTTTTGGCTGGACAGCTAACGCTTATGATTCCTTAATCTCTCAAACAATGTCTGAGAAACTCAGCCTTTAAGAGGTGGCAATTCAGGGTCATCGTTCTGAACTACTCAATCCTTTATGATCAGTTTCAGTATACAGTCCCCTTGGCTACTAAGTTCAGTGACCAAAATGCATATGCTTTCCGAGCTCCATTCTGTTTTTCTCTGCGACTCATAATCAAGATTTCAAGGACCCTACAAGCTGTGAAAACACGCATGGGCTTTGTGCCATTTATCTTGGCAGGAAACCAATTCTTGCTCTTTTCCCAAGTTCTTAATATGTTCGGGATCGGTCTCTGCCAAAGCCTCCGGTCCCTGCCTAACTGGCCAATTTGGGCTCACTTCCGTTCCCGTCCCCAGAATCCCTTGAAAGCCTGCTGCCCTCCCTGCCCCCAGGGTGACCCACCACCCCTGAGGTCCTTCTTGGGGTCCCACACACGCCTGGGTCCCTCATGGGGGTCAGCGGGGTTCAGGGACTCTGGCCAGGCTTCCTCTGAGTCAGGCACCTCGCCCTCCTCAGTTTTAGCCCTGTCTGCAGGCCTGCAGCCACCCCACGGCACACACGGCCCGCCCAGATGTTGCTCCGGCTTCCTCTGCCCAGTATCTCTGCTGCACCAGCATGGGGCTCCTTCACCTGGAGGGTCCCAACCCAGAAGGCCCAAGCAGTTCCGCAGGAACCAGCCCCCCGGCCCCTACCCCAGGCGACACTCTCTCCTCTTCCCCAGCAATGAGGCGCCCTCTGCAGCGGGAGCTCCTAGCCTCCAGTTACCGTAAAGAATCCGCCTGCAGTGCAGGAGACCTGGGTTCGATCGCTGGGTTGGGAAGATCCCCTGGAGAAGGGAATGGCNTTTCTAGAAACCTAATATCAATGGGTTTGTAATTAGATTACTTTTTCCAGGAGCCAGTAAAATATGTTCTTTGAAAAATGCTAAAACCTGAAAAGGTAACAGGATAAGGAAATGAAATGGGTTCTACCATCTCTTGTACACATTTCCTGATTTTCGTAAGTTATGCGGAGTTGTTTTCTGAAACAGTTAAATAGCTGAAAAGATATAGTTTGTAGGGCTTGCCTGGTGGCTCAGTGGTAAAGAATCTGCCCGCCAATGCAGGGGACACGCGTTCGATCCCTGGGCTGGGGAGACTCCACAGCCCACAGAGCACCTAAGCCTGCACCACAACTACTGAGCCTGCGCTCTGGAACCCAGGAGCCGCAACTACCGGGCCCACGGGCGGCAGCTACCTAAGCCCTTGTGCCCTGGAGTCCATGCTCTGTGACAGAGGAGCCTCCGCAGCGAGAAGCCCGTGCACCGCAACTAGAGGAGCCCAGCTGCCCGAGGCCTTGCTCCAGTTTTGGAGAGCGGGGACTCCTTGCTAGCTGTGGTGCACAGGCCACTGGGGGGGCTTCTCTTGCTGTGGAGCACAGGCTCCCGGGCCCGCTGGCTTCAGTAACTACGGCGCGTGCTCCGGAGCGTAGGCTTAGCAGTTGTGGCTCACGGGCTTAGCTGCTCCGAGGCATGTGGGGTCTTCCCAGACCAGGGAACGAACTCGTGTCTCCTGCACTGGCAGGCGGATTCTTTACCACTGAGCCACCAGGGAAGCCCAATAAATTATTTAAAAAAAAAAAAAAAAATTTGTAGGGCTTCCCTGGAGGGCCCAGTGGTTAAGACCCCTGCTTCCAATGTGGGGACACAGGTTCAATCCCTGGTCAGGGAACTAAGAACCCACAAAGCATGCAGTGAGATCAAAAAGGTTTTTTTTTTTTTTTTAATTGTATGTCCTGTGCTCAGTTGCTTTAGTCATGTCCGACTCTTTGTGACCTTATGGACCATAGCCTGCCAGGCTCCTCTGTCCATGGGATTCTCCAGGCAAGGACACTAAAGTGGGTTGCCATGCCCTCCCTCCCTCCTTTAAATTGCCAGGCTCCTCTGTCCATGGGGTTCTCCAGGCAAGGATACTAAAGTGGGTTGCCATGCCCTCCCTCCTTTAAATTGTATCTATATACATGCAGGTCAGGAAGCAACAGTTAGAACTGGACATGGAACAACAGACTGGTTCCAAATAGAAAAGGAGTGTGTCAAGGCTGTACATTGTCACCCTGCTTATTTAACTTATACGCAGAGTATGTCATGAGAAACGCTGGGCTGGAAGAAGCACAAGCTGGAATCAAGATTGCTGGGAGAAATATCAATAACCTCAGATATGCAGATGACACCACCCTTACGGCAGAAAGTGAAGAGGAACTAAAAAGCCTCTTGATGAAAGTGAAAGAGGAGAGTGAAAAAGTTGGCTTAAAGCTCAACATTCAGAAAACGAAGAGCATGGCATCTGGTCCCATCACTTCATGGGAAACAGATGGGGAAACACTGGAAACAGTGTCAGACTTTATTTTGGGTGGGGGCTCCAAAATCACTGCAGATAGTGACTGTAGCCATGAAATTAAAAGACGCTTACTCCTTGGAAGAAAAGTTATGACCAACCTAGACAGCATATTCAAAAGCAGAGATATTACTTTGCCAACAAAGGTCCGTCTAGTCAAGGCTATGGTTTTTCCAGTGGTCATGTACGGATGTGAGACTTGGACTGTGAAGAAGGCTGAGTGCCGAAGAATTGATGTTTTTGAAGTGTGGTATTGGAGAAGACTCTTGAGAGTCCCTTGGACTGCAAGGAGATCCAACCAGTCCATCCTAAAGGGGACCAGTCCTGGGTGTTCACTGGAAGGACTGATGCAGAGGCTGAAACTCCAATACTTTGGCCACCTCATGCGAAGAGCTGACTCATTGGAAAAGACCCTGATGCTGGGAGGGATTGGGGGGCAGGAGGAGAAGGGGATGACAGGATGAGATGACTGGATGGCATCACTGACTCAATGCACATGAGTTTGAGTGAACTCTGGGAGTTGGTGATGGACAGGGAGGCCTGGCGAGCTGCAATTCATGGGGTTGCAAACAGTCGGACACAACTGAGCGACTGAACTGAACTGACACACACAAGTAAGCACACAATTCGAAACCAAATGACAGAATTTTTTGATTAGTCTTACAGATGAGGAAATTGTGGTCCAGAAGTTCTGTACCGAAGATCACACAACTGTTTGGAAGAAGGCCTGAGCTGTGCTCCCACCTTCAAGTTAGCCCATTTTTATACATGTATGCAAACTTCAAAATAATTGTGTTTGAACCAAAGACAAACAGTGATATAAAGTAATGAACATTACAGCATAAAGGCAAAGAAAATCCTGACTTTAAACATTTGGCTAAATCTAGGTTGCTGGAGATGTAAGCACGAGGGCTAGCTTTTGGACAAAGTTTATAGACAAAGGAGAGGAAAGCTGAAGGAAAAACAAAAAAGGTGCCGCAAAGACTTCCACCTCTGATCAAGATGGAGTAATAGTGATCAGTTTTACCCTCCCATTGTATAGCTGTGATACAAGGAAAATGTTTGAATGAGTGAGACCGACAAATGCTCCAGGTTCCTGCCTGCAGAGAGGCACTAGACCCTGGGCAGGGAGGTGAAGCAGAGCCTGTCGGGGAAGGGGGCTCCCTGAATTGAAGACGGAGAGCTGAAGGTCTGAAGGAACCAAGTCAACGAGAAGTCACAGGACCAAAGAGAAGAGAGCTGCACCAACAACCCCGGAGATCTGCAGAGGGTCTGTACTGAGGACCTGACCCACACGTGAGGGGCGAGGACCCAAAGCTGGGACAGGGTGCCTTCCCACAAGCCAGAACGGAGGGACTCCTAGATCAGGGCCCTGCAGCAAGTCCTCCTGAAGGCCTTGCCTCAGCAGAAGGGAATAATGAGCCCTAAGCTGAGACTTCTCCACCCAACAAATTGTAAAAGACAGACTGAAAAGATCAAATGTGCTTAGTCACTCAGTTGTGTCTGACTCTTTGCATCTCTTTGGACTACGGCCTGTCGGGCTCCTCTGTCTACTGGATTTTTCAGGCAAGAATACCGGAGTGGGTTGCCATTTCCTTCTCCAGGGGATCTTCCTGACCCAGGGACTGAACTCCCATCTCCTGCATTGCATGTGGATTCTTTACGGGTTGAGCTATCAAACCATCCCCAAATAATGATATTTCAGAACAAAGCTTTTAGGAAAATACACATATCAAGCACCCAAGAAGGTAAAATTCATGACGTCTGGCATCCAAAGATTATCAGTCATGCAATGAAGCAGAGGAACCTACTGAAAATAAAGAGGAAAAAGAAAAAAATCAACTGAATCTTACCTTAAATGACAAAGATAGAATTAGCAAAAACATTAAAACAGTTACTAGAACTGTATGCCGTATGTTCAAAAACAGTTTTAGCAAGGTTGCAGGATACAATATAAATACATAAAATCCATTTTAATATATTAGCAACAAACAATCAGAAATTGTAACTTAAAGAGTAATGCAATTTACAATAAAAAATATGAAACAGTGATAAATCTGACAAAGGACATGAAAGGCTTGTCCACTGAAAACTACAAAACACTGCTGAGAGAAAAACAAAGAAGTGGAGAGATGCTCCTGGGTTGGAAGCATCATTGTTAAGATGTCAGTTCTCCCCAAATGATCTATAAATTTGATGCAACCACAGACAAAATCCCAGCAGGGTTCGTTTTGGGTAGGAACTGCCAAGCTGTGCTAAAATTCATGTGGAAATTCAAAGAACCTAAAAAAATCAAAACAAGTTGAAAAAGGGCAAAGTTAGAGAGTTAACACTACTTGGGATCAAAACTTATTATAAATTATAGCAATAAAGGAGAGTGTGGTATTGGCATAAAGAACAAGAGATCAACGAACAGTGCGGACGAACAGTGCGGAGTCCAGAAATGAAACCGCACACGAGCAGGCAACGGACAGTGTGAGAATGTGCAAAGGCCTTCAGCAACGGAGAAAGGATTCTTCAACAAGCCATGCCAGAGCGCTGTGCAAAAGCAACCAAACCCCAAAATCCATACCCGGCATCATATACAAAAAACTCCAAAGGGGTCATAGACCTAAAGGTAAAACTAAAGAAAGATTTCCTTGAGACCAGACCAAAAACATGATCCTTAAAAAAAAAAAAAGGACAAATTAGATTTCATCAAAACCAACAAGTTCTGTTGCTCAAAAGACACAATTAAGAGAGTGAAAATAGACTGGGAACACAAATGTGCAAAGCATGTATCTGATATAAGACCTACATCCAGAATACAGGGAACTCTCAAAACACAGTAATAAGAAAACAACTCAAATAGACAAATTATTTCAACACACTTCACCAAAAAAACAAAATACGGATGGCAAATAGGCACATGGAAAGGTACTCAGCATCAGCGGTGTTAGAGAAATGCAAATAAAACATACAATAAAATACCACCACAAGTCAATTAGAATGGCTAAAATTAAAGAGACTAATATTAAGTCAGACTTTATTTTTTTGGGCTCCAAAATCACTGCAGATGGTGATTGCAGCCATGAAATTAAAAGACGCTTACTCCTTGGAAGAATAGTTATGACCAACCTAGACAGCATATTCAAAAGCAAAGACATTACTTTGCCAACAAAGGTCTGTCTAGTCAAGGCTATGGTTTTTCCTGTGGTCATGTATGGATGTGAG